>LJIJ01000211.1:0-175547 GCA_001718145.1 Orchesella cincta | reverse complement strand
AATATCTCCATGTCAAACTATTGAGGTAGATGTTGTACATCCGTTGTATGAACTGAGATGGGGATAGATTGTAATAGCAGCACCAAGGCTACAATGAATGGGGTTTCCCTAAATCTGGCGCATCCATTGCAGACTTCATGATAATCCTTTTGAGATATACATATTATGACAAAGGGCTAGGTTATCTCGGTTTATATGCAACTTGAGAAAGTACTTTTGGAAACAGAAGCCAACAATTATGATAACTCGGAATGATCAGTTATCATTAGAGCAGTTACCAGTATCCCTATTCAACGAATTGATATACGCTGAAGCTGCCTGCGAATGAATGAAATTCCGTGTGGTCCATTGTAAGTTTCAATATGAATCTTCGAAATGGAAACTTCTATCGTTTTGTCAGTAGAAAGTCAGTATGAAATTGACCTTTATGTATGGAAATGGAAGTCACGGACCTGATCATTGACATTTGATTTTAAAAAGACATATATGAATCTTACAAGGAACACAACACGGGTGCCGTTGACCGTTTGTTTAAGTTAGCAGAAAAAATTATTAACAAGTTATTTCTTCACTGGCTTCACCATTTTGGGAGTTGGGCTATTGATACAATGAAAGTTGGTAATGGCGTCAATCGTTAAGGGACGCCCGTTTATCTTCTGCTGAACCGACCAACAACGGAGGATAAATCATAAATCTGAGCATTCCAAAACATATTCGCCGTTGCAGGTTTGGGCTTAGAAACGGCTTGGAAACATTTTAGCTACATGTGCCTTTCATTTAAAACGTTTGCCTCCGGACACAAGAGAGTACTCTATCAAACAAACAAATACTGAAGTGTTTTATGGAGTGTCCTATATGCTTATGTAAATTTACACTACCAACATCATGAGGAAATAGATTTTTTTTAATTGCAAAACAATTAAATGAGCAGCCGTTGAAAATGAATTTTAGAATTAAAATTAAAATATTTTAAAGCGCAACGTTTAACATGAAGTCGAAACGTTTCCATATTGTGTTAATTTTAATACTTATCAACCTTTAACCAACGATCAAGCTGAGAACATTGTAAGGATCGCATTGACTTTCAAGATCCACCACGATGTAGTCATGCATCAAACTTAACATTTCTGGGTCGCCCTGAACTGCTAAATGCCAATGGAAGCAGAATGACCAACCGCGATTTGTAAAAACTATATTTAATATTAAACTAAAATCCCAAGAAAATAAATTTAACACTAATGTTTTAAATGTAACAAGGCTTGCGCCTTGCCCCCATGGATGCCGGGAAGTGAATGAAACGGAGCTTATTCCGCCCTACCGGAAATCCAGCTAACAGATAAAGTGGCCGCGTTTCCCAGGAAAAGAAAGTGGTTTGATAGAAAGTACTGTTGCAGATGTTTTGTGATCTCAATCCGTTCAATAGCGTGACAGGAAGATGCGAACAAATGTTTACAGGACACATGAAGGTTCAAAAAAGACATTGCAATAATGATATTTTGTTGTTTGTAAATTATTATTTAACATGAATATAAATTGACTATGAATTTATTAGTATTTTATAACTTTGGATGGGCAAACCAAAAGAGAAAGTTTTAGCCAAAAATGGCACAGGATATCATCCTCAAAAACTCCCCGAGCCCTGCCAATCCCCTGTCAACCCCTTTTTCCAATCCACGAAAAATCCTGGAAATGAACTTGTTTCCTGTCCAGAAAGAAACCGACCAACAATAAAGAAGGCGTCTGCTGCCCAACAGGAGACGAGATGGCATATAGACGCAGAAAAATTCCTTCAAAATTGACAATGACCGACCACACCAAGAGAAAAAACGTTTTCAAGGAACATCTTCGACTAAAGCAAGAGAGTATAAAAACTTGAGCCAATGCAGCCCTCAATTTACACCAATTAGGTTAAATAACTGCATGGCGGATTTGTACTAACATATTTTTTCTATGTATTTCCATTCACGGGCACGTTGAGCGTGGTGCCGGCGATTATATTAGACAGATATCGAGGCGCTCCAGCGATGGTGCTCGCAAAAAAGTCGAATGGCAGATTCCTCAAAAGTCAACAGGGGTTTTCAAGTAAGGGGCATGCGCGGATAATCGAAGTATCGGAGCAGCCTGAGAAGAGTGTCCAGTTTGGTGATGGCAAATTTTCTAGGACTTGGGGGAGGATTTGAGTGAAAGATATTCCCGTTCGTGCAGATCCTCGATGTGGTGCAGGGAGGAAAGTGAAAAGGTTGGGGCTCTAGCCTACAAGAGCTAAATGTGTTCGCAATGGGGTTCGAATGGAGTCTGAAGAAGGAGAAGGAAGAGAGAGAGCCGGAGGGTGCACCGTTGTCTGGGACAGGGAGTGCGAGGCGTTGTCTGTGATTGGATAAGTACAGTTGGAAACACGATTTTGATAGCGGCGTTCCCAGGTAGAAATTAGGGCGAAGTTGGTTAAGAAGAAGTGGGAGGTGCGCGAAGACCCAAGGTGGGGGTGGGGGAAGGACGGATGGTGTAGTGATGTGTTATCAGAAGGTGAGGGAAGGATATGTGGTTGGGGGCAGTGAAGCTTTGAGGGAAGTAGAGTGAAGAGAATGGCGAATTCGGGTTATGGATATTGATATCAGGGATGGGACGAGTAAATATCCACGTGAGGCAACATCGAATGCACTCGATTTAATAGTAGGCTACATTGGAAAAGTTTAGGAATCATACAAAACAAAATGAAGTAAATAGAAAATGGAGATGCAAAAGAGAGAGAATTGACTCGAGCAAGCGATGTTAAGGACAACGGATTGGCGTATGGTATAGTGAGAAGAAGTTGTTTCTTGTCGCTGTCTATAGAATCAGTTAGCAAAAAGAGGAACGCGTTGGGTGGAGAACTCTACGTTCCAGTCTGATGTAAGCACTGAGGTAACAAGGGACATGACAAGGATGAGTTCCGTTAGGAGAGATCTGAGACAGGGTCACTGTGTTGACTTGGAGCGTCAAGGTACATAAGTGTGATCGATGTAAGCGATCTGTGGAGGATTTATAAGGTGTGTAGAGTATGGAGAGACATGGTGTTAGAGGTAGAAAGGTGTTAAATGCGACAAAGATGCGAGCATGGAGGGAGGTTTTAAGTTTAGTCCACTGATATGAAGTTCCACTAGCAGATTTCAGGTTGGCGGTCGAGTAAGCGTATAGCAGCTTGATGTGGATGTGCAGCGATGTTCGACCTGGAGTGTGTGATACCGCGAAAATGGGACGCGCCATAGAAGGTAGAGTGCAGGTTTGGGAAGACTAGTTGTCAAGAGGCGTGTTCATGTACAGGGTCTTGTGGAATTGTCGGATGCTTTCGTCATTCGGTCTGGTGTGAACGAGGCGGTTGTAGTGTGGGTGCTAGATTTCTTCAGAGAGAAGGCAAGCTGTTGTGCCCAGACTGGGTTGCGGTGATTCACTCGGTACAGGAAAGCGGGTTGTAGTGACCAGGACGGTGCTGGTAGTTGTCGCATTTGGAAGGTAGTACACTGTAGAAGAGTATGAGTGAGCACACCGAATTTGAGGTTCACGAGAGGTGGTCCTTGTTTTGGTGACTGCTAGAAATGCGCTTGTTCCGGTGCGTCTGCTTGTTAGATAGGTGGATATCTCCGCCACACCTCCTCCGTTACCCGCGCCAATCCTACCACCCATTGCCCCGCGGCCACTCCTTCCCTCACTCGTCGACGGGGACAGACGACCGCCAAGGCCGACCGACAGCAATGCGCCGAGCTCTAAGGAGAAGGACGTGGAG
This sequence comes from Orchesella cincta, assembly GCA_001718145.1. Lineage (NCBI taxonomy): Eukaryota > Metazoa > Arthropoda > Collembola > Entomobryomorpha > Orchesellidae > Orchesella > Orchesella cincta. Next base: position 171,787 of record LJIJ01000211.1, on the reverse strand, counting down.
TTCGGCAGGGTGGCTGGACGAAGTCGCTCATGTCAAGTACTGAGACTTGGAGTTGGGAACCTCGATCATGATACAGGGAGAGGTGAGGAGGCGTGCGAGAGCTGGAGGAAGGGGGATGTGGGTGTGGAAAACAACCGATAGCGCCCAACCACAGATAGCGCAGACCGGGCGCCCAGATGAGCGGGTGCAGGACGATGATAGGCGAAGCAACTAAAATATAGGGCCGTTATAGGGTGAGTGGGGAATGTTACGATGAGCGCGGGTGTGGTGTACTAAGAGAGAGCGAGACACTGAGCGAAGAGAAGAGTAGAGGGGCGCACGGACGAGTTAAGGGGGAATGCGAAGCATAGCAGGGGTTACTTTATAATTATTATATTATTATATATTTATATATTATATATATATATATTATATTTTATTCTTATTTATATTATATATATATATTATATATATATATATATAATATATATTATTATAATCTATATATATATAATATTTTTTTATTTAATATTTTATTTCTTTTCTTTCTCATTATTCATTTCTTTTATGCAGATGTGTGCGTTATTTTCTTTATATTTTCTAGTCTTTAGGTATTTCTCGGTTATATTTTGTTTATATATATATATATATATTTTTATATATATAATATTTATATATATTTTTCATCTTATTTTTCACCACGCACTCCACCAACACATCGCCCAACGCCACTCTCTTTACGTCCCCTCCTCCATACCGTGGTGAGACTCCGGAAATTCGATTCTGAAGAGAGAGTGAGAGAGAGAGAGAGTTATTTGTTGTACTTTTGTGTGGACGGGGGTGGTTGATTTTTGTATGTCGGAGTGGTGTTTGTCAGTTGTGTGGTTCGTAGGGCGAGGAGAGTCGCCTTCTATAACACGAGTAGTAGTGGGAAGTGAGATACAGGATAAATGGTGGACCCGGGTGATTGTTCCGGGAAGAAGGGTGCCAGAGTGAATAATTGAAGGTTGGATCTACGACTTGTGTAGATGAAAGGCGTGTGTGAGAGGAGTGCAGAACGAGTGAGTCGCAGACCCAGGGGTGTGGGAGGGCGGCTTTAGAGAGTGCGGGTGGAAGTAGCGCAGGAGACCATTGCCTCGTCCTGAGGGCGGTCGCACGCCTTCTCACGGGGCGTGCAAGACGTCGACCAGGGGGGGCAAGAGCGTTTTGGCGACACAAACGGGGGGGAAGGCTATAGTGGGACGGTGTGGGGGGGGGGGGGGGGTAGGATGGCAGAGGTTCGGGCGTGTGTGTGGCGAGGGGTCTGTTAGCTTCTGAGGGTAGTGAGGGGCGGGGAAGACAGTGCAAATTGAAGAAGCGAGGTGAGTAGTGTTCGGGGTGATACGAAGACGCTGGCGTGAGCGAGCGTGGGGGGTGTCATCGGGGCGCTGGACGTGTTGCCCACGCCAACTCCCGAAAACATAACCACACACGACGCGAGCTCGGCGCCTCACTTGCCTGAACGGTGAAACCACAGCACGCGCCGCCACCGTGCCGCACCATCCCCCGCATCGCTGCCACAGTTTAACCATCGTCCGGGATGCATGACCAGTGAATACAGGAGTACTTGGACGCGCCGGGCATTATTTACTATGAGATAGCTAATGTCAGGTCACGTCGAGACCACACAGACTGAGATGAAAATCAAATAAAAAAAAAAAAAAGGTGCGTGTTGTTTGTCCGCCAGCCCCCATCACAAATCTGTTCATGATGATACCAGTCGAATGCTAAATTGAGCATCTGGCAGTGTTTATTTTCGCTCCAGTGAGACTTAGATGTCGGATGGAAAGTGTCTTCCCACGACGCCACTGGCGTTGCTGAGCTCGTGTCCTGCAAAGTCTAAGTGAAGGAGTATAGGGTTTCTATTCCAACGAAAAATCTATTGTCTTCACTCTCACGTCCTCTCCTATCACCTCACTGCCATACCAGCTGAAGGACCCTCTCGACTCTATATACACCTGCAACCCGTGTCTTGAACACATATGAGAAACGTTCTCTGGTCCGTTTGCAGGTCACCCCCGCAAGGCCCTCGACGGCTTCACACCCCAAATCCCTTCTCTTCACGATCCTTAACCTTGCTCCCCCAATCTCGTTTGCCACTAATCCGTGTCAGCAAAACGCATGAACTGCCACTTACAATGCAAAACCTTCAGCATTTTCACCCCCGCGACCCCCTCCCTCCCCGCCGACCCCACGCCACTCCCGTCCACTGCACACCACTCTCTCCACCTACTTCCTATTGATGTAGCTACCTAACTCCCCCGTCTGTCGAAGTAGCCGTCAGCGCGCGCGCCCGTGCGCTCGTGCTAAGAAGTGGACACACTGACGTGATTCCAAGCGCCTCACATCAGATCCAGGAGGAAACGCTGGAGTTGAGTTTCAACAACAAATGCCCGTGCACGAAATGATTGCGGCGAGGAGAGTAGCCACTGAGAGAGGAGCGGAAAAGTCGAGAGGTATCATTTTTGAGTGGAGTTGAGAGAGCACGGGCTGAGCAGATGGTCCAATGATTCGAATGCGAAAGGTTGCTAGCTGGCGGCGAATGCTGGGGTGAGAGAGGAGTGGGGAGATAGAGGAAGGAGCGGGGCGCGAGCGCGCGGAGAGGAGAGGGACGCCAGTAGGGTGGAAGAGCTGGGGGTGGAGAGCCGTGGGTGGAGAACCCCAGGAGAGATGACAGTGGCATTTTAGAGTTCGTTGGGCGTACGCTGGTGGGAGAGGGAGGTCTCCTGTGAGAGATTGGAGCCGAAGTGTGGCAGGGAGGTGGGCGAGCGGGAAGGTAGCCGGGGGGTCGAGAAGGAGAGAGAGAGACGAGCTGAGAGGGCGGAGGGAGAGGTTAGACGTGTGTCGCTGGTGGAGAGGTCTGAGTTGGTGCGTGGTGAGTGTGCGAGTTGGGCGGGAAGGCGAAGTGAGGGGGGGGGGGGGGGGGGGCAGGACGCGAGAGGCGCCCAGCCCGCCGAGGCGGGGAGGAGCGCGCACGCAGGAGGGGGGGGGAAGGCATTCAAGGAGGTATATACGCCTCATTTTTATCATGATACATTCCCAATCCAATCTCAGACTTTACTGCAGATTCTCCACCACCACTGCGACTACTTCTTTCATTAGGAGCTTGAATTGTGCTCCTCGCCTTGGGTCTTTCCCAGTCAATGAAGAAAATGTCAATGTTAGATTGCCGGTACAGAAGCTTCAATATATCAACTATCTAAAAGCAGGCAGGAAAAGCATTATTAGAGTCACAAAAAAAGACCCTTGTGAATAAAATTGGTTGCACTATTACTTTTTATAAGTTACTTACTTTGAGAGCAAATGCAGAAATAAGCAAGTCTCGTATAAGCCGTTCCTGTACAGGATCAGGCAACATGACATGGACAACTGCTTGCTTTTTGAAGAAAATAAACCAATACAACGCTGTTCCAAAACAGACGATGAAGAAAGCATCCGACAAGTGTCCACAAGATGTAATGAAAAGGTTGACAATAGTTTCAATGTCTACTTCTACGCGTCCATTTCTCCGGTTCCAACTCCAGGTTTGAATCGCTGCCCATATAACTGCTAATGCGCTTATGACGCCAACTGAAATCTGCATAGTGGAATATAGGTAGGATCAATTAAACTTCACCTTCATGTCGATTAGTCGATTTAAACTTTTATTAAAATGTTTCAATCGTACACACCTTAACATCCTCCACAGATCTTGACATGTCCATTATGTAGTTGACGCTAAAGTCAAAGTGAACCTGTTCATTTCTAAGGAACTCATCCTTTGTCATGTCCTTGTACGTCAGTGTTATCAACGGAACGTAGATTCTACCAGGTTCCTTATTGTTTTGTAACTGAATTCTATAAAGAAAGAATTTTTCTATACAAGCCAATCCGGTTGTCTCTACTTGCTTGCTGATCATTCTTTCATTCTTACCTAACGTGCATCTCACTCACGAAACGAACATGCGACGGAGTACCGTTAGTATTGGAATCTTCAAAACCTCCAATTGTATCCACCATGAAAAAACGATGTACCAGCTGCCACTGATATTTATCGTCCATCTAGTAATAATATAACCATCCGATTTCTCATTATTCTCGCAAAGTTATGCAAAATATCTAAATCATTTGTAAATATAAATGTCTTTACCACATTCGTTCGGACTCCACTTCTCTTAAAATTGATAATTTTTACTGGAACGCTGTACAAATGCATTTCCATGTTATATCCATCTAGAAAGCTGACATACGGGTCCAGAAACGTCATCGGTTCTTTTCTGTACTTTTCCCAGAGCTGTTGAACCCCCATGGAACAATGAGTTTTGTAGGTAGAGCCAAACTTTCTACTGATTCCTTGCACCAACGGAGGATCTGAGCAAGGAATACTTTCACTCAAGTCCCCCAAGCCTAGAAATTTGCCATCAAAACTGAACTTTGCAGCTGTGATATTGATATCGGATGCCCTACTTGAGAAATCCATGTTGTACTTTTGAGGAATTGCAGTTGATTTTGCGAGCACTGCTGGAGCCTCGATATCTGTATAATATAATCGCGGAACGTAAGGTGGAGGATGACTAACAGCTCCGCTGAATACCTTTCTGTACAAATCGCATGCAGTAGACTCATAGCCATAATTGTGTAAATTGAGGGTGCAAAGGTTGGCAAGAATTTGGCAAGCCGTTTGATTTTGCTTATCCTCTTTGCATAGCAAATTGGAAAGTCGAAGATGTTCCTTGAAAACGTAGGAATCGGCACGGTGTCGGTCATAGTCAATCTTGAAGGAATTTTTGGTATCAAGATTGATTCCAGGGTCGCGTTCCTTCCGGTCAGGAATGGGGAAGCAGATGCCATCAATTATTTTGTGGTCGGTTTCTGGACAGGAACAAGTTCCATTTCCAGATTTGTCGTGGATGAAAGAGGGGTGACATGGGATGCAGGCTCGGGCGTTTTTTGAGGGATGATATCCGTCTGCACATTTTTGGCATAAAACTTTCTCTTTTGGTGTGCCATCCAAGTTATAAATAACTAATAAATTCATAATCAATTTATATTCATGTTAAAAATAATACAACAACAAACATCATCTATTGCAATGTCTTTTTGAAACCTTCAATGTGCCCTGCTAAACATGGTTCGCATCTTCCTGTCACGCTATTGAACGGATTGAGATCACCACATTGCAAACAGTAATTTCTATCATAAACCACTTTCTTTTCTGGGCAAACGGCACATTTATCTGTTAGCTGGTTTCCGGTAGGGGAATAAAGCTCCGTTTCATTCACTTCCCGGAGTCCAGTGGGGCAAGGGCAAGCTGTTAGCATTTAAAACATTAGTGTTAACATTTATTTTCTTGGGATTTATTTAAATATTCCAATAATTGAGTTTTTACAATCGGGTTGGTCATTCTGCTTCCATTGGCACTTTACGCAGTTCAGGGTCGACCACGAAAATGTTAAGTTTGATGCATGACTACATCGCTGGGGATCTTGAAAGATCAATGAATCCCTTACAATGTTCTCAGCTCTGATCGTTGGTAAAGGTTGATAAAGTATTAAAATGAACACAATATGGAAACGTTGCGACTTCATTTTCACCTAACGTTGCGCTTTAAAACATTTTAATTTTAATTCTAATTCATTTTCGAACGCTTGCTCATTGTACACTTTTTGGGATTAAAAACATTCTTCTCCTCATGATATTGTAGTGGTAACATTTACATAAGCATATAGACACTCCATAAACACTCCAGTATTTGTTTGTTTGTAGAGTACTGCCTCTTGTCGTCCGGAGCAACGTTTAATGAAAGCACATGAAGCTAAATCGTTTCCAAGCCGTTCCTAGCCCAAACCTTGCAACGGCGAATATGTTTTGGAATGCTCAGATTTATGATTTATCCTCCATTGTTAGTCGGGTCAGCAGAAGATAAACGGGCGTCCCATTGACGTCCGATTGACGCCATTACCAACTTTCATTGTATCACATAGCCCCAACTCCCAAAATGGTGAAGCCAGTGAAGAAATAACTTGTTAATAATTTTTTCTGCTAACTTAAACAAACGGTCAACGGCACCCGTGTTGTGTTCCTTGTAAGATTCATATATGTCTTTTTAAAATCAAATGTCAATGATCAGGTCCGTGACTACGAGTCAGGCTATATGCTTATAGCTATTCATTCAAGATGCAAGTACATGCCTAATGTACATTTTTTTCCAAACTATGACTAATTCCCTCTTATTCAATGAATAATTTGGAAATCTTTCTCCCATGCATGCCACATCTTATCCCTAAAACAGAGCGAAAGCTGGTATTAGATGAACATTTTCAATATCAGTGGTGCATAAGCCAAGGATGTTTATAACTATATAAACATCCCTGGCATAAGCATTATAAGCCCGGGTAGAGCGGAAGTTCGTTGGTGGTTGTCGTTGCTAGTGAAACAGCTAAGAAAGTCATGATTCGTTTTCGTGGTGGTTTTGCAGTGAACTTTTTAAATTGGAAGTCAAGGAAGGGGCTTTGTCTTTCCACTAAAGAATCCCCCACTAGCAATAAAGTGCTCTCGGTGCATTAAATTTTTTGACGAAGGATACCGTGCAGACGTTAAGCGAACGAAATTACGCCATTACCAACTTTCATTGTATCACATAGCCCCAACTCCCAAAATGGTGAAGCCAGTGAAGAAATAACTTGTTAATAATTTTTTCTGCTAACTTAAACAAACGGTCAACGGCACCCGTGTTGTGTTCCTTGTAAGATTCATATATGTCTTTTTAAAATCAAATGTCAATGATCAGGGTCCCCGTGACTTCCATTTCCATACATAAAGGTCAATTTCATACTGACTTTCTACTGACAAAACGATAGAAGTTTCCATTTCGAAGATTCATATTGAAACTTACAGACCACACGGAATTTCATTCATTCGCAGGCAGCTTCAGCGTATATCAATTCGTTGAATAGGGATACTGGTAACTGCTCTAATGATAACTGATCATTCCGAGTTATCATAAATTGTTGGCTTCAGTCTCCAAAAGTACTTTCTCAAGTTGCATATAGACCGAGATAACCTAGCCATTTGTCATATGTATATCTCAAAAGGATCATCATTGGAAGTCTGCAATGGATGCGCCAGAATTTAAGGGAAACCGGCCCCCAGTTGCCTGGTGTGTCTTGGTAACATCTCGCCATTCTCAGTTCATACAAGAACGGAGTGATACCTAACATCTACCTAATAGTTGACAGGAGATTTGAGCAACAACCAGATATGCATAAGAAATACATAATTTCAAGCATGCAAGTGAGTCGCATTTATGTGGTAAGTGTACTCTGGTAGTACCGGCACGTTTTCTAATCCTTTTGTTCCATAGGGGACATTTCTTAGAAGTCGAAATTGACTAATTGTTTATGTTTGATGCTGTCAAAAAATTAATTTGATTCGGGAACGTCTCCGACTTGGTATTTGTACCTGCCGAGTCGAACATATTGTACCTGCACCACCTACACATATCAATCAAGGCAAGAGCAAGTTGAACTTTGGAAATTGAAGTAGGATACAGGTTAGCAATCAACATTTATATTCTTCATTTATCGTGGTCCGCATTTTAAAAGGGACTTTAGTATACTGCCGGCATATAAATACCTATGTAACGTATACGAGCAGGTGCAAAGCAATCAGTACAGTAGTAGCTGTTGCATCATCATTTATGTCCACCCACGGTCTAGTGTAAATTGTGACTTCCTATTGATGCTGTGAAGTTTTTATATTATTATTAATCGATTTTTGTATCTTAAAAAGGTCTGAAAATGGGTGACATTGAGCATGTTCCGGAAAATATTAACTTCCCCAAAGAGGAGGAAGTGGTGATGGACCATTGGAAGAAAATTGATGCATTCCACTCGTGCTTGAAGCAGTCAAAAGGAAAGCCCAGATACTCATTTTATGATGGTCCTCCATTCGCTACAGGTCTTCCTCATTATGGACATATTTTGGCTGGGACCATCAAAGACGTTGTCACAAGATATGCACATCAAAGTGGGTTTCATGTCGAACGAAGATTTGGTTGGGATTGTCATGGACTGCCTGTGGAATATGAGGTTAGTTGCACAAAGTTTAATTAAGAATTTTCCTCAATGTGCTTAAGTTTCCCTTCGTAATGCTTAATTTTTCTGTGCAGATAGATAAACAGCTTGGGATAACAGGTCCCGAAGATGTAGCAAAGATGGGCATAAAAGCGTATAACGATGAATGTCGGAAGATTGTAATGAGATATTCAGGAGAATGGGAGACTATAATTGGAAGATTGGGAAGATGGATTGATTTCAAGAATGACTATAAAACAATGTATTCGTCATACATGGAGTCGCTTTGGTGGGTCTTTAAAGAAATGTGGAATAAGGGTTTGGTATATCGGGGTCACTTGGTAATGCCATATTCAACAGCGTGCTGCACTCCACTCTCAAACTTTGAGGTTCAGCAAAATTATAAGGATGTTGTAGATCCTGCAGGTAAAATTGAATGATTTTTTAATTTTTCGTACTACCAAAGTGTTGAGCATTTGCACTTATGATTTAATTTTAATTTATTTTGCAGTGGTTGTGAGTTTTCCTATGAAATCAAAACCCGGTGTTTCACTTCTTGCTTGGACTACGACACCTTGGACATTACCCAGCAATGTAGCGCTTTGCGTTCATCCTGAGTATGAATACGTCATTGTTGAAGGTAAACTTATCAGTCGATTCCACTTTGGTGGTCTGGTCTGTCTTTTATAGTATCTAATTTCGATATTTTCATTTTGTTTAACAGAAGTAGCAACTGGTAACAAATATGTTCTTATGGAGGCTCGGCTTGATATCCTATACAAAAAACCTGAGGAGTATAAAGTTCTAGACAAGTTTCCTGGTGCTAAACTAAAAGGTGAAGAGTACGAACCATTGTTCGACTATTTCATTCAGGTATGTAGAAATAAATTACATTCTTCGGGATTGATATTATTACTATTCGTAGGTAGATTGTATTTGTATTGATAAGAGTATTGTTCTTGTTGCAGGTTAAAGAAAGGGGAGGTTTCAGAGTTCAGGTTGATACTTACGTAACACAAGATTCCGGTACGGGTATTGTACATCAGGCTCCATACTTTGGCGCTGACGATTTACGGTAAGTTTTTTCAACTGATGATTTCCACTAGTTAAATTCAGGTCAGACGCAATAATGTCTTTACTTTTATTTTTGCAGTGTATGCAAAGCTGCAGGAATAGTTGGTACAGATACTCCACCAATCTGTCCGGTAGATGCTAAAGGTAGATTTGTAATGCCTGTAAAAGACTTTGTTGGACAGTATGTCAAGGTACTATATTAATTGTAATAATTAATTAACCATTTGAGTTTGAAATGAAAGGAATTATAATATAGCGTTTTGTATTCATTTATAGGATGCTGACAAGAATATTACAGCAATGTTGAAAAAGATGGGCAGATTAATTCAATCAGCAACTATTAAGCATAGTTATCCATTTTGTTGGCGTTCCGATACTCCGTTAATTTATAAGGGTGTTCCATCTTGGTTTATTCGTGTGGAAGATTATCGAAATGATCTCCTGAAAAACAATCAAAGTACCTATTGGTAGGTATTTTACTGTAAGAATTTATATTGCCTGACTTGACCTGAAATAAAATGTTGATGAAAGATGTGCTTAACGTTGAATAGGGTACCAGATTTTGTCAAGGAAAAGAGATTCGGTAACTGGCTACGTGATGCTCGGGACTGGGCTTTCAGTAGGAGCAGATATTGGGGAACCCCCATTCCAATATGGGCTTCAGAAGATTTTGAGGAGGTCGTCTGCATTGGTAGTCGAAAAGAGCTGGAGGAATTAAGTGGACGACCCGCACCTGAAGATTTGCATAGAGAGTTGTAAGTATATTAAATTATCGTTTGATACTAGTTAGTTGTTGGCAATATCAGTTTTTACAATCACCTGCTAATGCTATTTTGTTTTAATTAAAAAGTGTTGATGATATTACCATTCCGTCGAAAATTCCCGGAAATCCTCCATTGAGACGCATTCCAGAGGTTTTTGATTGTTGGTTTGAGTCTGGATCTATGCCATACGCACAAAATCATTATCCATTTGAGAGGAAAAGTAAGTTTCTGTTATTAAGGCCATAGTCATTCTACGATTTCCTAATAAATTTAAAATTAACTGAATTTAATGTACTACAGAGGAATTTGATGAGACCTTCCCGGCCGACTTTATTGCTGAAGGGGTTGACCAAACGAGAGGATGGTTTTATACCCTTCTTGTTGTGTCTAATCACATATTTAACAAGGCTCCGTTCAAAAACTTGGTAGTGAATGGCCTTGTTCTTGCTTCCGACGGACAGAAAATGTCGAAACGGAAGAAAAATTATCCTGATCCATTGGAAATCGTCAATAAATACGGAGCCGATGCCCTGAGACTATATCTCATCAATTCACCTGTTGTGCGAGCCGAAAATCTTAGATTCAAGGAAGAAGGAGTTCGTGACCTTTTGAAAGATGTATTCCTTCCATGGTAAGCAAAGCAAGCCTCCATTAATTTTTGTTGTAAAGTAAAAGAGTTGGTCCACCCTAATTCTGGCTCAGATTGTCCCATTCTGAGTCAGTTTCGCTGTGGACAAAATTAACATGGTAAACAGAGCTTTTTTAGGATGTCTCTTTAAAAAAGGGGAATCCTTATGTTTTGTTTTCCGACAATTATTATAATAACATAACTGAAGATTATTTTTGACGTGTATGTTCAACATGTTCATGCTCCTTTCATTTTATTTTCCAAATATTTATTAGGTATAATGCCTATCGCTTTTTTGTCCAAAACGTGCTTCGAGTTTCAAAAGAAGATGGTGTCCAGTTGACATTTTCTGCTACGTTGGAAGGATCCAGTAGCACGGACAAGACGCAATGGAATATAATGGATAGGTGGATTCTTTCTTCTATGCAATCACTGATAGCATGGTTCAAGCAAGAAATGAAAGCCTATCGTCTATACACCGTTGTTCCCGTGCTTGTAAAATTCATTGACCAACTCACCAACTGGTATGTTAGATTGAATAGGAGACGACTGAAGGTAAATTAAACATTAAACAGATTAAACTGTTCATAAAATTATAGAAGAAAGTAATAATAAAATTGGAACTAGATTTAATTATTGTTGTTGTAACTAAATTTTTCCTCAGGGTGAAACAGGTTCAGAGGATTGCTATCGGGCACTCGAAGTGTTTTTTCTGGTGCTTCTTTCGTTGACAAGGTTGATGGCTCCGTTTACTCCTTTCATTACTGAGCATATATACCAAAACTTGCGAAGGGTGATGAAGAAAATTCCGGATACGAAGCACGATGAGAGTATACATTTCCTGATGTTACCTGACCCTCAGTAAGTTTTGAAATCATTTAAATTTTAGCGTCGGCTAGCTGTCTTTAGTTCTGGTGTATCCCACAAGAAATTAACTTTTAGCCTTCAGTTGGTTCTCAACAAATAGGTTACAAAGTTGACGACTTGTGGGAAAGTAAACAGTCTCTGAAGTTTAGGCTCATTTCCTACCAAAATGGCATGAGTCAGAATACAGAAACTAACATTCACATTAGTTTTATCAACATGTATATTTTGTACCAAACTAACCGTTTGCTGGTCAAAGGAAAGCTAATAATATGTTTCTGTTTGTTTGTTTGTTAGGGAATGGCTTATAGATCAAGAAATTGAACAAGCTGTGGAAGGAATGCAAAAAGTTATAGAGTTAGGACGGCAAGCTCGTGACCGTAGAGTAGTCCCGATAAAAGTAAAATACAATCTGAGCCAGTATAGCATTTAAGATGTTTGGAATTAACTAATTTCGTTTGATTCTTGTCGGATGCAGTTTCCCTTGCCAGAAGTTATAGTGGTACATTCGAGTGAACCATTTCTCAGTCAAATCAAAGGACTGGAAAACTATGTGCTTGATGAACTAAATGTTAGAAAGCTGACTCTATGCAACAACAAAGCCCAATTTGATGTTCATTTGAAAGCACAACCAAATCATCAGATTCTGGGAGCAAAATACAAAGCTGACTTCAAGAACATAGCAAACGCAATAAAGGTTTGTTATATTCAACTATTCCTTTGTGTTTTACTTGCAAAGAACTTGCACTAATATGGTTTTTAAACGTAAATTAATAATTAATTGTTCGTTTTTTGTAACTTTACAGTCTCTAACTGATGCTCAAATAGAGGAATGTTTAGAAAAGAAAGGAGTAGAAGTATGTGGTCACTGGATAGGCTCTGATGAAATGTTTATAACTTACGACGTTGGAGGTGGGGGTGCTAAGGATTTGGAAGCTGCTTGTGATGGACCAATTTTAACCATTTTGAATACGAAAGCGGACCAAAGCATGTTGGTATGTACCATTTTATCCTCCTCCTGTATTAATGAAACTTTGATCACACTTTGATCTTTGTCGTTTTTTAAATTGTTATTTAAATTTATATCTGTTTGGGTGTTTAGGACGAGGGTGTGGCTCGAGAAGTAATAAACCGTATCCAGAAACTACGAAAGAAAGCCGGTCTTGTTCCAACAGATGATATTACAGTATACCTTGAAGCTACCAAGGATCTCAACCGAATTGCTGACGAGTTCAAGGATTACATTCAAACAGCAGTAAAGGCCACTGTGAAAAAGTTAAAAGAAGTCACCAAGGGAATAAACTTTTTGATTGAAGAAGAATTTCAGGTACTGCCTTTCAAGATCGAATTCCTTGCTGAAGGTCGATTAAAGTAATTAAAGTGTTGGCGTGTCCCACAAGAAATTAACTTTTAACCTTCAGTTGGTTCTCAACAAATAGGTTACAAAGTTGACGACTTGTGGGAAAGTAAACAGTCTCTGAAGTTTAGGCTCATTTCCTATCAAAATGGAATGAGTCAGAATACAGAAACTAACATTTATATAAATTATAAACATTTGTGTGCACATTGTAAAGCTGTAGTATCCATATCCTCATGAATTATATGAACTGACGATAACTGAAAATCATCTTTTTCTTCATTTCAGATCAAAGATAGTAAACTAAAAGTAGCCATCTTCAAAGTCGAAAGTCCTGAAGAGGCTGCGAGAAGAGCCCAGTCAACTCCATACTGTAAATATATAAACGTAGCTTTAAATGAAACGCTGAAACCTGGATATGAAGATCGTGGAAGGAAAGGCACCATTTTATTAGAGAACCCAGTGGGAAAGAGGCTTTTAACTGTGGATGAACTGAAATCGGAGGTAATTATTTCTTTAAATTTTTAGTCCTTTAAATGTCCCAAAAAGTGGCCGTATCCGTTATATAACTAACATTTTGGTTTCATTTAGGTGGAAGCGTTATTTGCCATGTATGGAAAACAGTTTCGGCTGTCTGATGACATGGGAAAAGATATTTCCGCTATCAACGCAGATTCTTTGAATCGCAGCACCATTTACGTGTGTGGTGTTGAGGATAAGAAGCCTGCCAAGACGGTCGAAAACGGACCATTCACAAGGTAAATGCAGCATTTTGCGATGAAAATTTAAACGTTGCTTGGTGGGATTTGATTAAATCGGAGTGTAATACTTTTCTTTGAATTATGTATAGATTTTTGAATGTGGAGAAGGCAGGAAAGAAAGCTACCGTGCTGCTAGAAAACCCTATTGGACAGTCGCTGTTTAAATCGAACGATGATGCAAAGCAGTTTGTTGAATCACTACTTTGAGAGCTTGTACATCGCATAGTTGCTAAATGATTAATGGTTAAAAGTTTTGATCGCGTGAGATCGTTTTCTTTTGTTAAAGGATATGAATATTTATTTGCTGGTTAGAAAATAAAAGTTTTTACTAAAAAGTAAGGATCTACATACGTGAGATGTTCATAAAATATTATATTATTATTTAAATACTCTCATTTCTTTCACTAAATAATTAGTGTCGTGCATGGGTAAAACAGGAAAACATAACTACACCGTGCATAGTTGTTCGTACTTCACATATATACTAGTTTACATATACACATCACAGGAAACATTGGTATAAGGAACATACAATTAACGTTTTAAGGTTTACGATCATCATATCTATCATCTAATTGATATGGCATTGCTAGAACTAAAAAGTTGATACTCTCTATACTATTGCATTGCATGGTATTGCAAAATTAATACATAATAAGGATTAGAATGGTTTCATTTTGTAAATTCACGTCAACGACAAGGTCAATTCCAGGTATAATACTCAATTAAAAACATAAGGTATTATATATATAGTACAGAATATACTATAATCTGCTTTGGCAAGGCATATCCTCGTTCGTAATTGTAAAATATAAAGTTTCAATCAAGTAATACATTAATTAAAACACTGACTATAATAGGTAAATTCGCTTGGTAATAAAAGTAAATGGTGGTATGAAAAGTATTGTTTGGCCTGATCTTGTAACATCACAGTATCTTTAGTCCACCAGAAGATACACACAATAGAACATTAATAATTTCCTCCCAATACTTGTACTAGCTTTGGATCATTACAATTTGAATTGAGGATCATGTCATTTCAGATTCGGTAGAACAGAGTACAAGAATACACACACGTCATTACATATTGTACCTACCACACACTGTACGTTCAGATTCAGAGCAGTCACTGGCATCAAACATCTAGCTCGTCATCCAACATTTTCTGCAAGTCTTCAGCATCTCTACTACGTCTTTTAGTGTTGACGCTGGGGGCCAGTGCATTGGTGTTGGCAGAGTTAACTACTGGCTCCTTGGAGTACAAGAAAATTGCCCATGTTACAATAAATATGGCTAATACAGTATTGATATGGATTGGGATTCCAAAAATCATCCAACACAGAACAGCAGTAAACATTAGTTCCAAAGCACTAGCAAATGTTTTCAGGATTGAATTAAGTTGTGCTAAGAAGAAACTGGTTACGATTCCAATAGCTGCATTGTTGAGTACGACAGCTAATATTATTGGGGTGTAAATGATGATTCCCAGTGTATCATATTCTAGAACTGACTTCAGTTTGCCTTGGAATGCTAAGATGCTCAAGTTGCAGATGATGGAGTCAATGTACAAGCAAACGTTTTGTATAAGGATAGGTGTCTGTTTCTGGTGACTTGCTACTGGCCGCTTTAAAAGATACTCGTTATATACACCTGCTCCTGATGAACACAAGACCTAAACAAAACAACAATACATTCATAATTAAATATTTACTAAAAGATGTTGTTGCCTTTTATTCCGGTAACATAAAGGTAAGCTGCATATAAAATCAATTACCTGAAGTAGTATAAGCACCACTCCAACCGGATTTTCAAATAGCACCCATTTCTCTGGTTTTGACACTGCGTCCTGCGCCTTCTTTATGTCATTGAGGTTCACGGATCCACCCTGAGCCAACGCCTCATCTGAGTCTTCTACTCCAAACAAGCCATCAAACTTAATTTCCTTAATCATACATCCCACTGTAAGGAACATTAGGCTGACCCATTGGTGTCTGCTTAGTCTTTTTTCAAATAGGACCTAAAGACACATTAAAATTTGATAATAATCTGGTTCAAACGTTAGGTATGAAATCATAGGAAACTCACGAGTAGTATCATTTCATTCGCTAACCTGAAAAACAACACCAGTCACCACCACGCGGAATTGCAACAGCAAAAAATAAGTAGTTGGATCGAAGGTAACAAGATTCACGTAGGCTAGATTATTGTACAGACAGTACAACCCTGCCGGGATGAAGTACAAGAAAAATACTGCAAGAATCGGAAAAAAATGGTTAGCCAGCTTTTACTACAAGTCGATTATATAAAAATAATTACAAGAGGAATATTGTTCCCTTACCTCGACTATTTTGTCGGATCTCAGCAATGAAAATGCTCAAGGAGTTTCTAATAAGATAATAATAATAATAAAAAATGTTGACTTTATAAAATAATGTTTGAGAACAAGACAATTTGTATTGTTGAGACTGAGAAGGACAAGAGCATAGAAGTTGCTTGTTCCTCAACAAAGACTTTTTCAGTTGACTAGTTGCATAGTGCCAAGAACAGTTACAAGTTGGTGAAATAACGTCATTATCTTCACTACAGCTAGTAGTGGTGTTAATTTGTCTATGAACACTAGAAAGATAGAAAAAGAAAACCAGGTTCCACTTTCAACCGCAACTTCCATGTGTCAGAAAAACATTTTAGGTAAATAAATAAATGCAAGTCAAGTAAGGCATTAAAGGCAATTCATCATTAGTCTACACTTGTGAGGAAAATAAAATCTTAAACAAAATGGCAAGTAGGATGATAAAACAACAAAGAACGCTGTATAATGAAATGCTAAAGTTATTGCTACCAATAATACGTCAAAATTTTAAGTGTGAATAGAGGTTGAAGGAAAAAAGTATTCAAATTAAAATCTGGTAAAGGCAAATGAGGAAAATAAGAAAATCACAGCAAACGAACACTAGTCAAATACATACTGGAAGGATTAATTTAGTTTTATAATAATGATGTTGTAAGTCAATGTATAAGTTTATACTACAAATACCTTTCAATAAAAAGTCCAACACTAACGATGAGTTTGATGAATTCAGTAAGTAGAACTGCCAAAACGGTATTGTACGTGTAGCCTTTATGATTCTTATTTTGAGACGCAGTTACGAGTATCCCTAATTAGACAATTTAAAAAAGGAACAAAGATTAATGACATCCTTTTGTGTTTAATTGAGGCAATTCATTTTCATAAAGTTACCTTGATTAATGAAAAGAGCCATGTACAAGACAAATATCACAGGTGACCAGCGCGTAGGAAACAAGTCAGACCATTTGGTCTGCGACTGACTTAATGACATAGAAGAAGAACCCATCTTGCATTAACTTTGTGAAGAAACTAGAATATAGTGATTGCCAAACTCGACCTGCAAACAAAGATAAAAAATGTTTAACTCGACACTATGCATTTAGATACATACAAAGTACTTGACTGATTAACTTACTTGCGTAAACTTAGTCAACTAATGAAATTTAATTATCTCGGCTTCGGCTGCCACCTCCTCAAGAAACCATTACTTGTACTATTCGGATTCATAACTACTTCACAACGGGTGCGTATCCTTGTCTGGATCCATTTTCTGAAACAAGCAACAAAGATTAGCAGGTAAAAGATGGTAGTTTATTTTGATTGTTCACACGTGTAAGGCCTAAGCTATTTGCAAATTCGTCCTTACTAACGCGAAAATGCAGATTCTTTGCATAGCATATCAAATCAAGGCACATCAAGTCATAACTATTTTATTTCATGCTGCATTTCATTACAAAATCATGACAGCGAACGAAGGGCACAACTCTAATTCAATGAAATATTTACTTTACACCTTTGCACAACTGCTCATAAACGATAAATATAAACTGAACAAAAACTATTGATGCAATGTCACTCAAACATTTGCTTCTTTTACATTATAATGTCAGAACCCACATGTGGAATGATGTGACGTGTCACTCAAAATGTAAATCAGGGGACAAGTAGGCATGTGTGCATAATGCACATAGTTGATGGTCTGTAAATAGCCTCTATATTTTGTCTTTGTTCCTGTTCTTTTTATCTTGGTTACAAAAGGGAAGTGACACCTCCCACATCTCACGTTCTATACCTGACTGAAAGAGTCCAACAAATTCTTCACATACCGATGATGAGAGCTGACAGTTATAACAAAAAACATAAAAAGTTAATGATAATGACTTACCCAATAAAATGTTGGTGGTCAGGAGGAGTAGCTGAAGACTCACGAAATTTTGACAATTGACATAGAAAAGAACGAGGAGAGATCGGCCAACTAACCTCAATCATCTTTTTTTACCGATAACAACGAAACGAGAAGAGGATGCATCGTGTTACCGACAACTCAAAACAATCCATTCACACACAAAAAAATTCTAATGCTATTTTTTAGGAATAGCAAAAGTCACTAAATGAATATACATAACAACACAGCTGTAGTTCTCCTTTAGTCTTTTAGGAATATATGATCTTGTGCATAGAAATATGCCTAAAAATTGAAGAAAACAGATCCTTATACGCTTATGTACAATTCTGTGTACATTTTATGTAGTAAACAGAAGGATTGGTGGATTTGCTATCACATGAGCCATGTTGTTGATATTGAACATGGATTATGATATCCACCTTTGAAAACCATTGGAAAACAGCAGATTTTTGTGTTTAATTTACTTTTCACCAGAGTGTGAAAGGTAAATAGGTAAGGTATTCGAATTTATTATAATATTTAGTTGAAAATACAAACTACTACTGTAATTATTAGTTTGTACTACTTTATGTTCAAAGATTGATTGTATGGAAAGCAGCAACAGGAACTGTAAATTTATTTGTCCGTTTTCATATTTTTTTTTAGAAAGGAGGAAGGTTTGGACAGAGTTCAAAATGCCTGATAACTTTTTCACTGGAATTTTGTACGGTCCGCAAGGGCCGGAAACAAGACGGATTGGAGACGACAGATGGGGGAAATACTTGGAGTGTGCTTTTGAGGGGAAAGATGACGAGGGCTTTGTTGAAAAGACAAGTATCATGGGCAAGCATACATTCTTCCTGGGTACCATGTGGGCGATTGCTGATGTTTGTCTCCTCAATAATAGGGTAACTAGCATTTGGTTGTAGAACTGGAAAGCTTTTCAATTATAAATTTTTTAATTTGGTAGATAATTATTATGCATGCACGTATTGATGACTGGTAATTTTTTATAGGGGGGCTTGCCAACTGCTCTTCAAAGAATGAAATTTCATTATGTACCGTGGCTTGGAGGCACGGTCGCCTACACTGCCACCGTAAGTACCGTGTGTGGCTTGCGGGGTGGAAAAACCGATCAATGGAATCATGCCGCTGGAGGGTTTGCCGTTGGCAGCATCATTGGAAAACTTTGTAAGCTGATAACACTGGGTTAATTCTAAATTGAAGAGTTACTTCTTACTACGTTAAATCAACAATGTTGTTACTTTGCCATGTTATTTAGCACGAAGCTTCATCATCGGCCTTGTAAGCGGTTCCTTCTTAAGTGTAATGGGATGGTATTACAAGGATTCCAGAATGAACAATTACGAATTGTTCCCAGCAGTCTGGGAGAAGCCCGGTAAAAGTGGCCACGCTTTTACCCATAAGTGGGACTTTACAACTAACTGGAATGCCCCACGTAGAGGATACTGGGTAAGAACACCAGAAGAATCAGCGGAAGTGTACAAGAGCGGTCAATATGGCGATAATGAGGTGAAGCGAATTTGGTAGACTTTTACAAATTGAAGTAGTAAAGATGAAGGCATAATTTGTGCTGTACGGAATATATGAAAAAATCTTGTTGTACAGTGCTGATGTAAAGTAATAATATTAGTCAACAATGGAAGTTTTTGTTCATATGAATTTATTGATAGTAGAAGATTAAATTTTTAAGCTCAAAATCAACTGCACAGTATATCTCATTTGCATAATCATAATTGTCCATTTTTACAAATCTCCACTTCATTCATTTCTTTCAAGACCTTCAATATGAATCTTTTTACATACAAAGTCTAAATCTAAATCACAAACTGTGGGTATTGGTTTTGTATCACATTCCGGAAACGCTCTGATGGGTCGAATTTGCATTTCCCTGAATTTCCTTTCCTTGGCTGAAAGGGTCATACTTTTTTCGTGAATTTCTGCGCTGACTTTTAATGCCTTTAATGAAGGCCTGTTAGGCTTTCCCTTGTTACGAAGTCGTTGTGGAGCCGAAATCCTTGCTTTGGCCCTTTCCTTTTCAAAATAGTCTGCGGGATGGGAGTGAGGATCCATGATACAACTTGGGTCATCAAAACTGCAATCATGAAGACCATGGAGTGCTGGGTAGATATAAAAAGCAAAGGCAAACAATCCAGTGCAGCAAAATACTGGAACAGCGATTCCCCAATATTGCTGAGGTGGAGCATATGGCATACTGTAGATGTATTCCAACGGCGAGAACATCCACAAAAAGTAAAACGTTATGAATAGTGTCATGAAAAAGTAAAGTACGAAGCCGTAGATCCCCCGTGCTTCTTGTGGGGTTGGGGTATGCTCTTCGATCGACATCTTGTGTGAATTTGAGACGGATAAAGTTGCTGCAGTATGGTATTCCTCTAAACAAATAAAATTTGGCTTCATTATTATTTTTAAAATAAATTATTTTTCAAATCACGAAAAGCAAATCGCATGTTCATTCTTCAGTCTTACGGAAATCACCTTAAAGTGGTAGAAATATAAATAGAGTTAAGTTGATTCCAACTGAAGCACCTTTCCTAGGACTTTACTGAAAATTTAGTAAAGACTTTTTGAACCAAAATGACGTGATCCAATAAGGAGTTCATGGACAAGCGGACTTGTCTAGCGTCTGGTGCGATGAGATCACTAACCAATCAAATCAAAATACCATCATAGTCTTTACTGTAATGTAGTACCGTTCTGCTGATTAAATATTAAATATTGAATGTCAATTTTTCTTACATAACTAATGCACTTCCGTCAACAGAAAGGGTTCTCACGACTTGACTTCTTTTAGGTTCCGCGTCAACGCGAAGGGAATTATATGCGATTTCAGCCTCCTTTGCACCAGGAAATGGTATTCTTAAATGCAACGTCGCCTTGTCTCCAGAATCATCTACTTTCTCCATTTCAGTCGACGACTGGTGAAACTGCAATCAAAAGAAAATCAAAAAACTCGATTCAGTCAGGTGTGTTCACAGGGGTGAAAGGACAAATACCAAGTTTTAATTGTCGAGGTATTTCGCAACGTTTTTTTAAAATTCAAAATTACTTACAGAGCATGAATGAGTACAGACTATTAGGTTTTGCAAGATGCTTTAATTAAGAGAGCAGACAAATGATTTCAATGATTGCTTTGAAAGGTATAAATTAGGAAATTCTTGTAATGCTTTGCATTGTTTTTGTACCCACCACGATACAGGCATTACACAAGCTATGCATTGGCTTTTGCCGCTGTTGAATCATCCCAATTCAACGTGCAAGCAAGCACATGTATTTACAGATGCATTTTTTACTTTCACTTTTGGATTTTTACATAGTAAGGCTTCTTTCTCTTTTATCCAGTTTGTAACTGATTAGAAAGACTGAAGGTTTCAGGAAAGGGGTATTGCTAGTTAATTTTTTTTAAAATTTACATGATTAGACACAATCAAAAACGCATACATAGTCCAGTCCTAAGTACTCCTATTCTTCCTACCTTCCAAATATACTCACATGAACTGGTCGCCATTTCTCGTAGGCTCGTTCTGAATTGACGTATTCATTTTTGTTTAGTTCTTCAGTTTTGTATAGTTTTATTGATAAAAAAGATAGGCGAAATACGCGTTAAAAGTGTCTCTTAAATGCATAGACATTGTATGTGTATGAACGTAACACGAAACTCATATAGATAATAAAAAGATGATTCATGGGAAATAAACGTGCATTCTGGAATTATTGCATACGTGCAAAATTGAGTGTACGCAGGTGCAGCCGCAAGTTATCTATCAGTTACCAAACGAATGTGCGTTTTCATGCTTATCTTTGGGTTGCTTGTTTGATTCGTTCAGTTAGCCGTTACGCTCAAGTTTGACTGTCTGTAAACCGATGCTTTTTGGGATGAGGGAATGCCAAGTATGTTTAAGTGTGCAAGCAATATAGCAATATATACAAAAATTGAATTGATCCGGTATAAGAATTCCAGCCATATGCCTAATGGTTTTTAACCAGTGTAACTTTTAGTCATGAATCATGACTCATGATTTTACATTCTAATGTGTGCTTGCCTTTGTCTGAAGAACTTTTTGATTTTGATCCATATATTGCATTTTTATAAAAGTTCACGAACTAGACTTCACCATCATTAGCACTATAAGGAATGATCATCATGTAGTATAATTAATGAGACAAGTTTGGTAAGCACAATTTGTGATTAGGATATAAAATACAGATTTCCTACCTACTGAGCAGTAGGTAGGAAATCTGTACATTAATATAGCACCATGATATGGTAGGATTATGATCCAGTTGGTGGGTGGATATTCAAAGTTAACATAGGCATATATAGACATGATCTCCTATGATCATTATTCATCATTATCCAGTCTCCATTCATGATTACAGAGAAGGCGTGTGTGATGGTTATAATATGGATGTGCTTGCCAGAACTGATTCTGTTTACACTTTATATTTATACATTACATTAAGACCTACCTTTGTTGAAATCAAATAGATAGTCAACATACTATTTAGATTTTGATACTGTGAAATAGCTTTCTTTATCATGAATATCCCATGATTGAGAGTGCATTCGAGTGAGAGTCCTATACAATGTTGCAAAGAGAAGTAGGAATTAGCTGCGTGCACTTCTTTTTCAGGTTATCATCAGTCAACTATACCGATTTTGACCTCCTTAGAGATAACTCACTTGCATAACATGATGACCGGAGATGTGATTGCTATACCATAATCAAAATTTGACTAAAACCAGGCGCAGACATTGCAACTCACTCAGCACTTTTTAACAGTTGCATTGCAGACTTCCTATTGAACACCACACGCGCTTTCTACGGATTTTTGCAGTGAAATGGATCACAAGCAACACGACCATGGTGGTGGCGATACTGGTGAAATGGATATGATGGCTGTAAGTTTTAAAAGTTAACAGTAAACTGGTTGTCCAAAATTGTACATGCACTTTAAGTAAAGCTTATATTTGATGACCCTCCTTAGATGTATTTCACTGCTGGAACAAAAGTCACAATTTTATTCAAATTTTGGGATACCAGCAACAACGTTGGCGTGTTTGTAGCTTCTCTTATCATTGTCTTCTTCCTAGCTCTAATATATGAAGCACTCAAGTTTTACCGAGACGTTTTGTACGAGAAGAGTGCAACCCTTGCTTCTGACCGTGCCGTGCAGGGTCTTCTAGGTGGAATTAGGTATAAAAACTAACTACGTTGTTCTTATATCATATCCGAAAAAACTGAAAGTCACAACTAATATAACGAATGTTTGATTTATAGAGACAACATTTTCAAACGCTATCATCTAGTTCAAACGTTTCTTCACATGATTCAGCTTGTGCTGTCATACTTTCTGATGCTCATCTTCATGACCTACAACGTCTGGCTTGCTGTGGCAGTTACTCTTGGAGCTGGAGTTGGATATTTACTTTTCGGATGGAACAAGCGCTCTGCTACAGACATTACAGAGCATTGTCACTAACAAACAACCATTATGTGTATCAAAATAATTTCTAAAATCCATTATTGTATATTTAGGTAGATATGATTAAATTTTTTATGGTGAAAGTTATAAACTTTTAGTTAATAATCAATATGATTGAACTGATAAACATACAATACAATACATGCATTCAATCCGTCGCTTCCGTTATAAAGCCTCTTATTGTTCGGATTGGTCGGACATTTTTGTGACCGATGATTTCATCATTTCGCTGAAAATTTCTTCAGATAACCTTGAACAAAGTTTAACACACATTACGTCAGTCTCTAATGCGTTCATAATTCATGTAATATGTAATCCACATTCCATTGATTCATGCTGACCATTTATAACCACATTAGAAAATATGTACATGAAATCATCAAGCCCCAAAAAATTCCAGAGTCACTGTCGCATAATTAAATAATAGAGTAATGTTGAAATTTGCTCATTAATAAGAAAAAAATTTGCATTAATATATATTACATAGAGTAATAATTTCATCCAGTCCAAAGTGAATTTTAACAAAAAATTTTTTTGCTATACAATTTACAGGACTCGAAAATCAATTTGCAAGATTCGCAGAATGATTGTGCCAATTGCACAAAGCCAAATGCATGCATGAGACAAACAACAAACAATTTTGTCAAAGTTCATCACGCCATCGAACTCGATGATCGTGAGTGCGAAAAATGCGTTCATTTCCTTGCCTCACGAAAAATATCTTTGAATTTATTTATTGGGCGATCCCGGCGGTACTGCAATACCGGGCCAACCCGCGGACAGGCGGAAGCAAGCTTCACGACCCCATCCTGTTCCCAAAATCGGTTTAATCTACTGAGACACTCAATGAGCGTCGTATCAGAGATTAAGCTGATAAGAACAGATACTACACTTTGATCTTAGCCAAAAGGCCGAGAAGCGATAACTTGAAAAGTTTTTCGTCGTGAATCCAGCACTTTTTATTTGTCACATTTTAAACGACTTTAATTTTTACACAGATTATATTTTACTTGAAACCTCTATCTCTTAAAGAAAATCTTAATATTCGTTTAACAAATAAAGCTTGTCCACCCTTTTTGTATTAATAATATTAAAATAATTCCTAATTATTCCAAACAATCAAGTTTAAGTTAACAAAACCACCCAAGATTTACATTTACATTTGATCACTACAAAGCCGGATTAGGGCATGTTTGAATATGCCGCATTGCATCGGGGCAACGAGCGGGAGTAGTGGGATAAAGTAATTTACATGTAAATGTAAACAAAAAGAGGTTCATAAAATATATGACGAGGGATACTCTATCTACTGGATTCAATTGGAAATGAAAAAGTTGGTGCCGGCTGTATTTGCTTCTCTCACGCTTTTACATTGGCAGATTGACACTTCATCCTCCGGCTTTTGCTCGTGCTGATCTACTAATCGTCCTCTGTTTATCATATTTATCCTTCAACAATCAGTTCAATTGTTGCATTTAAAACGACACCATATGTTCTTTAAATTTCGCCTGAAAAATTTGCCATCATTCGTAAACAAAGTACGTTTGTAAATCTTCGTCAAACATAACAGGATATAAATATCTATCAAATCTTAAGTTTGGGTGATTGTAAATTGATTTTGTTAACAATCAACAAAGTTTGAATTTGCGAAAAGTTAGGATTTAACGTCTGAAAAACTGCAAAGTGAAGCTGTTTAATGCTTATTTGTTTGTTGTTTACAGCTGTCTACCTGTCTCCGAGATCTGTAAGTTGAAGAGCTACCCGGGATTTATTAATAATTCAACCGGTTTCAGATTTTGTTTAGGTAATTTTCTAGCATAATTCACATGTATGTACATATTATTATAGTATGTTCAGTTATTTTATGAGGGTTGAGTTACAAATGTTCAATTATAATATTTCAGAACTGCCAAAAGCGTTTGCTTGAACAAGGTTCAAAATGGTTCTAAACTTGACATTGAAAGTCCACCCTGTGGTTCTTTTCCAAATAATAAACGCTTATGAGCGTCGGAATTTGGATCGTACATCAATCCTTGGAACACTTTTAGGTATTTCCATCAGATTATCAATATTTTCAGTTTTCATGTGTATGAATTCATGTTTAATTCTTGTTTTTATTTCTTTTAGGAACAATCGACAAAAACTGTGTAGAAGTCAGCAATTGTTTCGTTGTTCCACACAGCATTAGTCCACAGGACGGAACAGTGAGTAACATTATATTCATTATTGTTTTTTACTTGAAAGTGCTTTTAATTTAAAAATCAAATCAAATTTAACCTACAATATCAATATTGGATTTAGGTTTCAATCGAGATGCACATTGCGGACACAATGTACAAGCTAAACAAGCAAGTTCATCCTGCTGAAGTTATTGTTGGTTGGTGGGCCACTGGATTCGAAGTTACAAGTATAGCCGTTCCCATTAACGATTACTACGCTCGGCAGTGCCCAAAACCAGTTCATATTCTTGTGGACACAACTTGCCGGACAGGAAAATTGAGCATCAAGGGATTTGTCCAGTATGGAAATGATAATTTCAATTTTAAATTATAGGTTACGTGTTAGTTAAGAAGTTTTCTTAAACTTTAACATTATTTTGTTGGTGTTTTGAAAACAGGGTCGATATTGGTGTCCCAGATCGGTCACAAGGAGCTATGTTTAGTCCTATTCCTGTGGAACTCTTGACGTACCCTCCGGAAGCAGTTGCTGGTAAGTATAATGAAAAAGTTATTGCATTTAACCCATTTGTAAATTGATTGTCCAATAACTGATCTGGTTTCTTTTTGTAGTGAAAACGTTGTTGAAGACCAGATTAACACCCAGTGGGAAGACTGAACCAAGAGCAGAACTTCCCCAAATTACTGAAGCTTGTGGAGATATGGAGGAAGCTCTGAATTTCGTTTTGAACTATGTAGAGGACGTCATGGCGGACAGAATTGCAGCTGACAACTCAATTGGAAGAAATCTCTTGAAGTTGGTACAAACTGTACCAAAGATGAACACGAGTGAATTAGATAACATGCTGAACGCTAATATTAAGGTAATGCACTGTTAAACAACCAACCAACTAAATATGATACAAAATAATGGGCAAGAATGTAATCATAAATGTTTTCTTATCTTCCAGGATCTTCTTATGTCCATGTATCTTGCCCAACTTACCCGTGTCCAGGTTCAACTTAATGAGAAATTGCTTATGTCGTCAACCAACTTGAACCCCAACCAGTAAAGTGCATCATTTCGTGTCGAATAATAATAGAAAAGTACTATCTTCAGTGACTACATCATTGTTACATGATATTTTTCATTCAAAAATATTTAAAATCGTTGTCATCAAACACTATTCAAACAGAAAAGGCAAAAAGGGATTAAGTGTATTCCTTGACGTTCAAACAAAGGTAAAAGCTTAAAGAAGGGAGAGTATTTCAAAATATTATTTTATATTCAATATCATAAGTATTAGTGTACGAATTTCGGTTGCTTCTGTATATAAATAGTTTGTAGTTGTATAATCCAAACTTTATCCAGAATTGAGCTAGTGCCATCTTTATGTAATGCACTTAATGTTGTTCTCATCCTAACCCGCCAGCAAGTCTGCCGATTGAGAATGAATGTAGATCATCATTATCACATGTTAAAAAATGACATCAGAATGGTGAATGTTTTGGATTATCTTTACGGGTGGCGATCTTAGCGTTCGTGTATTGTTGGGGTCGCATTTATACATACCATACATTAGGCACATTTTTATTTTAATGTAATACTGGAGGTTCACACTTTTGCTGTTGTCACAAAAGAAACACGAATTTTATACAAGTTTTTTTATACTTAACTCTAGTTTCACACCCATGCATGCAAGCAGTAATATTAATGTACAACACTGAAAAAGCGTAAACGTAACCACATTTATATCCTTGGTTAAAAATTCAATTTTTTTAAAACGCATTCTTCTGGTACAGAATATATAGTGATTGAAATCAAAATCCTTAGTAATTGATGGCGGTGATGATGATCCGAACAATGATGCGTGTGTACGTGCTGATATTAAATGTTGATCGACAAGACTCAAATGGTAAAAACTAGTAAAATTGTAGGAGCACTACATTAAATTAAGAAATACAAAGGAGAAAAGATAAGTCTAGAGAAGTAACTGATAAGAGCCTCCTTTCAGCACAACTAGCGTGCACACTGCAAAAAAGTACAGTTTACTCAACTCGCATACTATTATTGTCAATCAGCTTATCAACATGGTACAAAATATGGATTCAAAGACCACTTAACGACCTTAGGTAAATCCTCATCTTACTCTAATTATCTATTTACAGCGATCTTAACTATCGATTTGCAGTACATCTTATTAACTATTTATACTAGACTTAATCTATACATATACTACACAACAAAAAATGACACTTTCATTTATGCCCAACATTTTGGCGGAGCAAAATTTCAGCTAACAAATCTAATCAGGGAATCTCGTCCAACAGGTGCTCACGTTTCAAAAGGCAATTGTTGCAAAGTACTTTAACTACCATTGTCATCCATCCTATTTTTACTACACTAAAAAGCAGAAATACTGTGAAAAACTGGGAGGTGTGCACATAAGGTAGCTGAAGTAAAGGTAAACTAAAAGGCAAGGAAAAGAGTTACGATTACAAAGTCTCATTTAGATACAAAAACTAAATGGACACTTTCAAAGCGTGATCTGAAAAAAAGAGGCAAATTATCGTAATTCTCTTCAAAATATAAAAATAACTGCAAATATAATTGGTGGAAAACGAAGTGTTTTTTGCACCTCTAATGATAGCTATTACATTCGTTTGAAGGTTTTACTTGTCAAGTCTATAGTTTTAAATTATTACAGAAATGAACTTGTAGTAATGGAAAGCAATGCAGTTGAAATGGAATTTGGAGCTGGAACAGGAAGTAAAATTTGTCCCAAAATGCATTGAAATAATGTGTAAGTAGCTCAGCAATTAGGCAAGTGAATTGCTTCATTTAAAGTAATTAGGAAGCTATTGAGTGGTAGAGACCTATAGATTTTTGGGTGTAGTCCTGAACCTAATTACTAATTACCCTTCTTCCCTGCTTTGATAGTATAGTGGTATTGTGTTGTAGCAAGCGCTAAAAGAACACCCTACTTGCATTGCTAAATGCTTGCGTATATATCTACACTCGTGTGAAAATACAAAAGCAAAAGACAAAACTGATCTGTGCACTACAAAACAAATCTCAAGGGAGATCGATAAGATTATCAATCATTACCTCGAAATAAAGTTATTAAAGAGTCGAATCTGTCTATCATGACTTGTTGGGCTTGAAAAATCTCAAAACGTACAAGAGCAGAAAATACGCTGAAAGGTATAGTAGGCAACTCATTTTATTTTGATTGCAATTAGGCACATGCAACAAGTAGTTTCCTACAAAAAAAAGTTAACTTCAAAACTGCAATGACTATACAAACATCTAATTAAAAGTAGGTTCATTTACTATTCTGGATTTTACACTTTTTCTGGGTCATTTGATATGGCTAGACTGGAATAATTGTTGTTTGTTTCAAGTTGCCCCAACATGTATATCGACCTAAATATATCAGTTTTTTATTGCAGACTTATAATATACTACGTGTAAATCTTTAAGTAAAGGTAAAATGTAGGGTGTGTACATTCTAAGGTAAACAGTAATTTAAGGATTTTAGGGAATTTCTTGCACGCTCATGTATGTCATGTGCGATCTTACAAAGCTATTATAAAAACGTGGTAGAAATAGCAAGCACCCGTATGTATGTGTAAAAAGGATGTAACATCAGTTGGTAGAGTGTATATATATAGGATGTGATTTTCAAAGGATACAATCAAATATGTATGAATGAGCGTACTTAATTTATGAATGACCGTTCAAACATAATTACAGGGTTGCGGCTCCTTGAGGCTATGATTCTGATGAGCAAACTTATTGTTCTCTTTTTCTGTGGCTTCATTTTCACATAAATAATTTCCTGATGTAAATAACAGCAGCACCCAACGAAAATAAAAGTGACGATAGGCAAAGAGGGTAACGGCAAAATACGTACTGTAGTACGTGACAGCTGCCTACTAAATTCAAAAAGAATTCTCGAGCACATTTTTGAGGAATACGTAAAAAAATAGGTACGGTGTATCCTGAGGAGTTGAAAATTCTCAAGTCCTTAGTTTGAAAGGAAACAAGATAAAAGTATGATGGATGACATAAAAATCCTTTTCAAGTTTTGTAGCTGTAGTGGTCGTGGCCCTCTACATTATGCTATTTGTCTTGTAGTTTGTATTGTAGTATAGCACCTTGTCATAACTGAAACAAGAGCTGTAGCGACATATATATATCCTAATCCAACCTAAAAATATTAGTAAACTATATTATTCTAAAAATTACAAACAAGCATAACTCGTACAATAATATAAAACATAACACGTAACACACATATCATTTTTTAACTAGCAGACAGCAACATTATAACACACCTTATGCAACATTACAATATGTTTTCTTTTCTTCTTTTTTTGTTAAAATTATATACATTAAAAACGGGTAAAATTGTTTTTTGGTTTGAATTCAAAATCGCGTGTCTATTTTTACTTACATACCCTTTGATTGTCTAACCTATTAAACCGAATCGAGTTATTTTACAACGGTGAGGTGAACGCAGCGGTGAAATTGCCGGGACGGAAGCTCTTCGGTCTGATCATTATCGTGGCCTTCTTGAGGGTATAATCCCATCCCTAACAATGACATAGAAAACATATAATACATACATGATTTCTTGTCTGAAATACATATCATTTTTCAAAATGCGACTTTATACCTTCCATCTGAACCAGACAATTCCTTGGCGAGCTAATGCAGAGTCAGGCTGTTGGCTGTCAAAGTAGAGACCATTAAGTCCTCGACCGCATGACTTCCACCACCATCCGCCCTTGAGCATTGAAGCGCAGTTCAGGGAAGACCTGTCATTGTCGCGGTCATGAGTAGAGAAAGCTGAGCCATGAGCTCCGTACCATGGGTCGCTCAGAGCATCACCGGCGTCACCACTGTATCCTCCAACTTCCAGTCGGAAAGCATCCGCTTCAGATGCCACCTTAAAATAATTATATTTGTTTATCCAATTACCCCATTCTACATAAATTGCGACCTTGCTTGTAAATCAAACATACTCTGAAAGTAGAATATTCAGCGTATCGTTTCTCCCCATCAAAATCCTCCAGCTCAATGCGAAGCACTTGGTCCTCAGAGTTGGTCAGGAGGTGAAGGTTAATATTTCCAATCCAGAGCTCTCTCACAGGATCCCCAAAGCCGCTTCTGTATTCCACCCAGTTCCGATGAAAACTTTCTCTTGGCTCACCAAAATCCGCTCGTCTCTGAACAACCTGTTTTTTGTAGCGTTGAGTTGATGACAAAAAAATAGGATGATCAACCATTAGCATTTTTAGCTTTCTATATTATTTTGAATACCTGATGAAATGAATAACAGAATGCACATCAAAGCAAAAATGTCTATATATGACTGCTTTTTTTTACATTAGGCATAATCGAAGCTCATTATCAATATCAAGATCAAGTTTTTTGTCGCGTCCCATTATATTGAAAGTAAATAGTCAATTACAATCCAAAAACATCAGCATTCATTCATCTTGATTAACCAAACTGATCGTGAGACTTTCCTATCACAACACACAACACTTTTCCAATTAACCTTGAGGAACGTTGCCATTTTTTGGCGAGGTAGCCTCAGCCTGCATAATATGCATTCTTTATAAATCGGTATCTCCCCTGTGATCTTGATCATGAATCACATGAACAAATAACTAAACGGAAGTAATCAGCAAGTCCATTTGTTTGATAGAAACTATAGTAAGTGAAAATCAAAAGCTGATATCCCGTTGTTTTGTCCCCACCTGATTTCAATCTATTATTTTCCTTTTTGATTAATCATCCCAAATTTCTCCATATAAAAGGTCAACCCATTCTATTACTCTGACAGTTGCGGTAAATGGATCTTGACTTCACTTTTTGGCGGCTCTCCTACCTTTTTCTTAAGGCAATTACTGTTTATGAGCAAAAAAACTAATCGATCCAGTTTCTTATGTCGCTTTTAATAACCGCAACACTTGACTTGCATGCTATCATTTTGCTATAAGCAAATATGGTCACAATTTTATTCATGAGCCCTTTTTGATATGCCATCCCATAATAAAATATAAAGTCATGCGCCTAATGTAATATTGTAAAGTATTTCGGACATCCTCCCATACTTATACAAGAAAATCGAGTGAACTTGACTTTTTGATTAGCTTGCTTGCAGGCATAAGGCTACTAACTTTTTTTTACGATTTTCGCCAAGTCATTAACGATGTGCAGTATGTATTTTTAAACTGTTTGTTTATTGTTTAAAGTGCACCCAGCTCCAATCTGTATCGTGCAAAACTTTGGGTGGTCCCACTTCTTTAAAATTCTCTGTACGAAACGAAGGCATGCTGCGATTAGTTAGGTATTTAACCCTTTTAGGCAAAAATATTGGGAGACATACAGCACAAAGAATGTGATGCGATATATGACATGATCTTATGCATCGCATATATATTGCCTGTCTATTCCTTTTTCATGTAATTTCAAGAACACCGTTACAGAAAGGAGCAAGAGCAAAGTAATAAATTAAAACTGTTCTAAGTTTTTCCTACAACATGTTTGCATGTAGCCTTGTACCTTTTTCGACTTCTGAGTGGAGATCATTTACATTACATTACATAAAATTATTACATTAAATAAATTATGCGTAAATGAATTTAGTTGAAGGGAAGGAACTCGCAAATAGGAAAAAAATGATGTTTTTTACCATCCAGCCACCACCAGTTGTGTCTTGATCACAGTAAACAAGAAGTTGCCAGAAGGAAGATCGTGCTCCAGGCAAGCGAATGTGATAAAGGCCGGATCTCTTTTGTCCTGGTTGCATCATCAGCTCCGCACATGAAGATCTGGTTTGACCGGACTTGATAAGGGAAGAAAAAACGTATTTACAATTTTATTTATTCCCTTTGATTCTTTTTGAAATTTAATTCTTGAATGTTTTATGATCTCGTTCCCATCTTACTCCTGTTAACAAAGCGTCAGCACCATCCAAAGCGGTTGCGTCTGCAATTGGCTTGTTCTTGACAGAGGGGAACACAAGGGCTGAGATACCAGAGGATGTATTACCAATCTTGCTACCATTTCCTGGACGGGTCTGAAAAGCTTCGTCGACCACTTGGAAGGTAACGTCGTTATTTGTTTGGGCATCGGCCGGAGCTTGGAGGTCGGATTGGTCAACTCCTGGTGGTGGGGGCTTCTTCAAGTTGGTTTGCAAAACGTCGAGTTGTTGCTCCACTGTTCCAAGCTCTGAGAGAATTTGCTGACTCTGCAAATATTTTTTATATTCTTATTAATATCATCACTAGTGAGATTAAGAAACTGTATATTATTTGTGAATAAACCAAGTTTACTTTAGCGTTCAAATCCGATCGAATGGCAGAAATGGCTCGTTCTTGTCTCCTCGACTCAGAGAGAAGAGCATCACCCGGAGCAAGAAACTGGGATGGTGGCAGATTAACATTATTCGTCGCCTGTTTGGCACTTCCAGCCACTCCACTAAAGCTGTTCAAGCTGGGATTTGCCGAGTAGCCCGACACCACACTCCATAGCCCTTCCACTCTCGAAACGAGTGGAGTAAGCGTACGGAGAACCCTATCAACACGTCGACCACACTGAGGAACATCATCCATCGTTGCAGACAGTGAAAACCTGGATTCCAGCGTGTCAAACGCCTTCTGAATATTGGTTTGGGCTGCAGTCAAGTCATCCAATTTGGAGGACAGTGTTTCCAGCTTGTTCACCAAAGCGTTGAGGAGAGGTCTGTCATAACAAAAAGAAATCACGCCGTTAATTATCAAGTCAATTACAGTTTCTTCATTAAAAGCATATTTTTGCAAGAAGCTAATTTGCAAGTCATAAACTCATAATTTTTACACAAATCTACTTCAAAACTACTTCAAAAACCGCATTTCATGGTTGCTTCCATTTGTCAACAACATTTTATATGTTGCTAGCAGAAAAGTGGTAAGATAGCATGTAATATTTTTAAAATTGACAGGTTGACAGTTCGACAATGTTCAGAAATTATGATAGCAAAGAACGTGCATTCAGACAGCTAAGAAGACAGATGCGGTTTTACAAAGCAAGCTTGTTTCTCATAGTCTTACAAGACAACAATTTCATAAGAAACTGCATTACTGAGGATCATCATATTTTTATCTTTTACACAAATTCTTCAGCTAATCTCTTTGATTTTGTTTTAGTTGCCAAAAGCTATTTCTTAAAATAAAGTTTTTTGCACAACAAAAAGTGCATTCACGAAAATGAGTTGGGAAATATGGGTTGCACTGCTAATTAATTGCATTCTTATGAATAGTAATATCTTCATTTTAGAAAAACCAATCCCATTTTCATTCTGTTATCCAACCAAACCATCCCTAGGCCTTATCATATCATCATCGTTATCAAGATATGCACAACCTCATATTTTTATCAGCCGGTAACAGTTTTTTTACCTCACAAAGAGTAAATAACTCTGCTGATGAATTGCACATTTGAATAGGGCATTTGCATTGGCAATATGATAATGATTCGCGAAATATGACAATTGTGACGGTTACATGATATGTGCTTTCATCGTTCCTTTTACTTGGTCATTTTTAACAAGTTATTTTTTACATCATAATTCAGCCATTTCATCATAATTTCATCTATTTTTAAGGATTTTGCAAAAAAATAAAAAGTGTTTGGACAATAAATATAATTGTTATTTTGCAGGAGTGGGACTAATGATGATGATGATATACCGAAATAAAGAAGAATTATAATGGCTACGTAAGCAAATGACAACGGATTAGGAAATTGCTTTACAAAAAAAATCACAACAAAATTGTAATTATTGACCACCATTACTTCCCACGTTGTAAAATGACAAAGGCTAATATTTTTCTCATCAAACAAAAAGGGGAAATGCATTGAAAAAATGGCATTATTGTCATTATGTCATTAGCCCACTCTGCTAACCCCCTAAACATATATTTTCACCTTTGTTGGCTTCACATGATGTGATAATCATGTGCAAATATCATTTTTGTATATTTAAAACCATAAAAAGAACATTTGGTTTTTGGGTGCAAGCAAGCAGCAGCAACCAGTAGCTCCACAGGTTAAATTGAAGTTAAATGAATTAGCATACGGAAATGATTCAAAAGAAAAATAACGATTTTTGAATCTTTTTTTCTAAGAGGATAATTGCACAAATGATAACCCAATCTGCAAAAAAATCAAAGAAAGGGAAAAGGTAGGCCCTTTTCTCCTTTTGAAATGGAAATATCATAATAATCAAAGCATCAACAACAGCATTATTATTATAAGGGAAGGGTTTTAATAGATGATATTGTATTACACTCGTCATATCATTATCAAACCCTAGCCAACCCCTTCATCTCATATTTGTCGACATTTCTGTTGACTTGTGGCCGGTCGCTCACTCACAATAACTTTTGTCTGCCCCTGTGGTCGTCATCGGCTCTGCCTACGATTTCTGCTTCTAAACGACTTTATAATCAAAATCCTTTTAAAACGCTTGACTTTTATATCGTTTCTAACATAATAATTTGTGATGAATGGTAATTAAGTTACAAACCATTTTTATGCTAGTGCTGAATACTCAATTGCTCACTTTGGTTTATTGCAAATTTTTTATAAGGAAGCCTTTTCTTTGATCCCTTAAACCGCACCAAGAGTGGGCTAATCATCATCATCATAAAAATAATTACAAAGCTGCGTAGGAACTCTTTACGGGATAGGAACAAACTTGTAAAAATATGTATAATTGTGATTTGCAATAATGCCTCCTAGTTATATTGTTGTTCAGTGATAAATTCACACATGCGTATGATGTCACCTACGGGGGTTTTTAATCGAAATATAATTAAAAACAGAAAATGTGCTAACGCAGTTACCAGATCTATCTCAACAAACGATACTATACTTGTGGCTACCGTTGCGTACCAAAACCAAACTAGACCGTGTGTGAAATAGAAAACTGTTTTACTCAAGAAACTCCTTTTTAAGTAATAAAAAATTACAGATATGAATGTAGGGATTTGTGCATAGTAATCTATCATTTTTTAAAAGACAATGTGGTTATCTCTTCTAAATTACAGGGAAGTGGAGAACTGCAGTATAAGATTTATGTAACACGCAGAATTGCAAAAAAAGCTTAATAGCATGTCTCTCCGTTAGTGGTCCAAACATCCCACTAAAAAAAGTCCATTCGCATGCAAAGTTGAAATCAGCAGGAGAAAAATGCACACTTAATAATTTTTGTTGAGAATAGAGCGATTACGAAGAGGGAGGGAGGGTTTGGCATGCAAGGGAGCAATAAAGTGACAAAAGATTGGCCAGTTTTGTAATTTGAATTGAAAAGGCATAACGGAGCATAATGGGAAGCGACATACTTAATGCGGAGGAAGATTAATAGTTGTCAAACATGAATAAAAGCTTCACATCATTGCTATTCGGTAGTTTGTATGCTAACTAGCTTCAACGGTGGTGGTAGTTGTATGAATTTCTAGAAGATGAATGATTATCTACTCATCTGCATAAAAGACAGTTGCTCGCATCGCACACATCTTATCTTCGTTATAATATATAAGGAATGAGACCACCCAATAACAGAAAATCAAACAGGAGTCAGCATGAAATCAGTTTTTACTCCTATGCAAAATTGATGAGGAACTGATTGAAGTTCGATTGGTTTTGTTGGAGTGACAAAAGGAGAAAGATGCAATTTCAGCGAAAGATATTCATCACGGAATAGTATTGATGATAGGATCTTCCTTATTGGTGAATGAATAAAAAACCATGTCCTACAAACGTTTATGTTTACATTCCCTTCCCTCGACCTTGGCTCGGTCTCAGGTGTGGAGAGTGAGCTAAAAATGGACATGGGTTTAAGGTGGAAAAACCAATTAAATTAAACATGATCATGATATTAATATTATGTCGTTCTCTGGGGGAGCCTCTGATTGTTTTAGTAAATTGGAGTTGTTGTGAAGTATGTAAATGGGAATGTAATCATGATCTCAAACACGGCCAAGCCAATGCTACACAACGTAATAATATTGTCTCTCCTTCTCACCCCCGCAAATGATTTAGTGTTTGATAGAGGGTGTAAGGTTACGGTTAAGTTTGTATTTTTTACTCACGTTTAACCAACCATATATAAACACTACGTCGAAACAACTTGTCATGATATATCATAGTTAAACTGGGCTTAGGCCCACCTACCTACAAAAACATGCTAATTTAACGTGACTTGAAGACTTGTTTACTACTTATTACAAGAAACAAAAGTAGTGTTTCATGCTGGGATTTTAAATGGGATTTTTATGCCTGGTTTAACATAACACGAGCCTAAATGTTCCCTTAATACTAGAAACTTAGTCTAAGTTACTTAGATATGAAAGTTGAATGCAAGTCTTTACTGTCGTTCCTACAAAGAAAATATGCAACTTGTTAACCTATTATTATTTATGAAATATTTATTTTACGGATATATTTTCTGCTGACAAACAAATACAGCAAATTAGACTTTTCTCCTACCTTTATGGACATGTATCACAGTTCCATGTGGAATGAAATTTCTTGATGAATACTGTTCGTCTGAACAACCCGGAGCATTTTACTAAAATATAAGTACATGTTCCTTTAGTGTAGTTAAGTTATAGTTAATCAAACCGTTTGCGAGATGACGGAATATTACATCACCCCAAGATTATCCATTCAGATCAACTTGTCAGTAAAAGGATTAGAAGGCTCTAACAACAAAGCAAAATAAAAAGAACGAGTGAATCAATCATCAAAATCCAATCCAGTCAATGCAATGCCTGGCACATGTACTCATTTCTTATTTGCATTTCTCATTTGTAATCTTATCAACACAAAGGCCGATTAGCTAGAGCGTGAATTGAAATCTTTGACCATCACATCCGACAAACATGGAGATGCTATTCTTACACATTTCCCTTTTCCAAACCAAGATGAGGGTCAATCTAACAGCCTGCAAATAAATAGGTTTTTTGACTCGGCTCTAATGTGGTGTGGCTGCTGGTATAACGGAGCCTATGTCACAATTGCATCTTTTGGACTAGTCTTCACACAAAAAATCATTGTTATTCAATTGTTGTTATTCATAACCATATTTTTTGCATTCGATTGCAATGCAACATAAAGTGATATGACACTACTCACGGCTCGCGTCTAGCTGAATTCATTATGTCATTTAATGACATTGAGAGAACCACGCTTAATTTCTCCTTGCTACAGTTTTAATGCATAATCATCGTCAATCGTCAATGGACCTATATCAAAGTAAACAGCACGTCTTTGGCTTACAATACAACTAACAACCATGAGCATTGAGTACAATATGTGATAACCCGCAGTGACAAGTGACAATAATATGATGCTGACGCTGTTTATAGTGAATATTTAGCGAACCAACTAAACTGGGCGACCTTTGTCAAGTCAAATGGAACTATTTTAAGAAGGATAAATGGACAAAGTGCAATCCTGAATGGCCGACAACAAATGAGCAAAAGTAATCAAACTTGACTGTGGAGTACATTGCCTTTTTGGCTTGTCGGAATTTTTATGGACAAAAGTGGCTCAATCAATAATACAAAATTTGTGATTGGGTGGGGTGTACCTTTCCCATGTATTTAATATATTTTTGTGTGACACTGACCGGCTTGTTACATTTTTGTTCTTTGTGAAGAAAAAATAGATGAGTTTTGTGTAACACGTATGAAAAATGCATGAGCTTCCTTGATAACAAAATGAGGGTCATTGAATTACATGCATTGATACGAATCTTAAAATTTCGATATCGTTTGTATTCAAGTCAAGCTCTTGCTGCAGTAAGAATTGTTATTCAGAGTTACTTTATCCATGCCGAAAATATACTGTATGCTTGCATAATAAATGCAAAAAATTGTGCAGGGCAGGGACTGTAGAAAAGGTGCATTTTTAAGATAAACTGTGTTACATCATCCAGATATCGGGTGCATTGCATTAACATAAATTTGTCAAACATAAGGGCATACTTGATATGATCAAGTAATATGACGTCACTGCAGAGGTGCTACAAGTTTTCGATTGGAAAGGAAATGATCTATTTGACACAACAAAAATTAGTCTCATTTACCTTGACTTCTGGGTTCTCAAAAAATGATAAAAATACTGGAGGTCTTATAAACTATGCTGTGAAACACTTTCAGTCCTACTGCTCATACTTACATTCTAACATTATTACAAGCACAGTCTAAATGTAATTGAGAATCTAGAACATATTAGCGCAAACTACAAACCCTTGTTATACATATCTTAGCTCAACAGCTACCAATCTGTCAATCACAGATTTATTTTTTGATTTATTTTTTATTTAATACCGTTGTCCTTTAACATAATGTAAATTTTAATATATCCATACGAATTTTTGTGTTTTATGGACAAGGTCTGATTACAGTGAACCAATAATACTGCCTGTGAGTCGACAGCCATTTAGGATTAAAATTCATATTTTACTCCACGATTCAACATCTTACTCATAATTGGAACAACATGCATGAACAAATAATAGCTTCACACTCTTCTGTCTGACTGACTGTTACCCAATCTATATTTGGGTTGGATTGGATTACTGCATATCGCATGAAAAAATATCAAGTTCAGTGACAACCTCTTGGGTAACAACACCTCGACATCGTATTTCAAAAATAAAAACCTTTTTTTTTGCAAAACAATATTGGCAAAGGGAATGACATTAAACTTCAAACAAATTGCCACCACCACCACCTTTTTAAAAGCAGATGAGTCGTTACAAAAACATTATGCACGTGTGTTGCAAAAAAATCCATAATTTTGTGTGAAAAGTTCAATGTGAAGAAAATGGTTTCAAAATTTTTGTGGTTCAGTCACAATCATGACTGACTTTTTCTGTCATCTTCTTTACACAAATGGTGCTCAGCATGCGCCAACTCTTTAAAAACCATTCATAACTTGTTTATTTTGAAAGAAACTAAAGTTAATGTGCAATTTTGTATAGACGACTAAAGTAATAATAATGATAATCATGCTCATTTTTCACCACCTCATCCCATTGTCAATAGGTATGTACAGCATTTTGGCCTGAGACAAGAATGGATAATGGATTGTCAAGAAGTGCATCTCATCTCCATTTTGTTTGGTAAAGTGCCATATTTTTGCCGAAAAATAGGCAATTCAGTTGCTCTTCTCGTTCAAATAGCAAACATAAAAATGTTTCATAAATTATGATAAATGAGCCGACTCGCTGAGCTCCTACTACATTCTTGTTCTTGGTGACCAAGACCTCCATCATTGTTCCAAGCAATGAAGCACAGAGATGGATGCAGTTCAAAAGCTCGACATTTCGCAAAAAAATGTAAAATATTTTATGCAAACTGAAATTATTGCAAGGTTGACTTTCCGCAACTCATTTGAAGTCAACAGCGGTAGCATGTTAAATGCAAAATATTATGTTCAAATTAACCAACAACTTTAGTATGCATGTTAAAATATTCATAGTGAAAGACAATAAGATGAAAAAATGCAATTAGTTGCTAATTACTGTTATTTATTATCAAATTTGTTGGAAAATGAATACCTTTTCAGGGTCTGATTCCATCACACTCATTGTCACGTTCGGTTATAACGATTGACATTCCACAATACAAAATGCTTTATAACTTTGCGTTCAATTGACTCATTCAGTCATTATCATCTGCAGAAATACTTGACCCATGTTTTTCAATTTCATCAAAAATTTCAAGACGATTTGTGACATTCGTAAATGTCAAGCTGTTGAGAAAGTGGAAACGAACAGGAATACCATCACCTGCATCGCCAACATCTGCAATCTATTTTGAGATGGTGATGATGAAGTTAATTATGTGCAAATCCAGTCTATTTCATGTCTATTATAAGCACTTTTAACGGATTCATTACCAAACTTTGATTACATTTAGCATTCCACGCGTGCCAAGCAGGCTACCAGTCAATTCCATTCCATCATAAAAACCGCACCTTGATTGCTGTCAACTGGCCTGGTCTAGCTGGCTTTTCAATTCAAGATAATAATTATTTGAAACAGAGACCAATTGTCGCGCGTGTCAGTAGCTTGTCTTGTGGCGTAAAATATTGCGTTATGAGGTAATAATAAGAAGCTTTATTGCAGATAATGAGCAGTGATCGGTTACACTCTGTATTCAGTCACCCCGTTTTATGCGTTACCAGTCACCAGTCACAAATACTTAGGTAGTTAACTTGACTGAGTGATAACTTTATACTATTCCCAACAAACTTGTTAAGATAATCATCATCGTGTGGATTTCATCAATGAAAAAGTCGTACGCATTATATTACAAACACGGAGCTTGTGGTTTGGTTTGGTTTTGTTAGTTAGTAGCACAACATTGAAGTAAGTACGCAGCTGGTGGTGCACGAAGTTAGTGGGTAGCGCTTGATTTCATTCGATAATTGTTATTAAATTACCTGCAATCATGAGATTCAAAACTTCACACGATTCTCTTTTCACCATCTCTCTCTCTCTCATTTTAAATAATAATGCTTCAGCAAATAGGCAAATGAGGTGCAATTTTGTTTATTTATCTTTGCCTAATTAGCAAGTAGTTATGTACATGCACTTTCATTCCAAGTGGTTGCGTAAAAATGTAATTTGATTAAAAGATTGCACTCTTTGCATGAGGCTGTCTACTCAATTTTGATGTCGCGTGTAATCAATCGGTTCAATGGCAATTTGTTGCACTTTGAAGTACTTAACGGTTTTTATTTATTTCAAGTTTAAATTATCTAATAATAGGTGTGTAGTCATTGGTGCAAAATAGTACTAAACTCATAATTAAGAGTAAAGATAAATAAAGAATATTACTGTGAATAATTTCCTCTTCCTTTAATAATAATTATTCTAGCTTCTTTTCTAGAATTGGAAGGTGGCAATAGTTCATTTTGCTATTTCATTATAATATCATTCCATATTAGGGAAAGATGAAAGAAAAAATGGGGCAATTTTCGATGAGATTAAATCAACTTTGAAAGTCAATGTTGATCTCCATAATCCCCTTTCACCCTTGCTTACATAACAAAACATATTTTTCTTTGAGAGCAAATTTCTTAACACTTCA
Source organism: Orchesella cincta (assembly GCA_001718145.1). Lineage (NCBI taxonomy): Eukaryota > Metazoa > Arthropoda > Collembola > Entomobryomorpha > Orchesellidae > Orchesella > Orchesella cincta. The sequence continues at coordinate 130,180 of LJIJ01000211.1, read as the reverse complement.
TCTCTTCTTCTGATGTAATTTTGCAACCTTTGAGTCTTCCCATTTTGTGCATAACAGTAGCAAAGGAAAAAAAACTCAAACGGGTCTATTATTTAAGATCAATGTGTGATGATGATAATAATTCAAACAAAAAGTTCTTTGACAGATATTGTGGGTCTTGTAAAAGAAGCCGCCACTCTCATTCAACTCCTTAACCATAAAATATTCTTGATCAGAATCAGATTGCGTGTCAAGTGACTGAAAATCAATACATTGAACTTTACATAACACGAATCTGTTGCAGTGTGAAAACTGGATAAGGCGAACAAAACAGTTTGGACGATAAATCTTTTGGTGAAGCCTTTCCAAACACTAATATGCTACTTGTGATCAGTGATCTGATCACGTACAAGACTAAAATACGTCTAATCAATTCACAAAATAAGGATTTACGATGCTCACTTTCATTTTTTGTCCTCCTCCCATTTCTAAAGAAGCTGAGAGCTGAAGAGCAGTAGAGCAACACCTGAAAATCCTTCTTATCCACACCTAAATTGATGACTTGATGATGATGATCATCATCAGCGAATTGAGTGGCTGAAAAAGACCATGTAAATTTAGGATATCCTCCATCTCATCCATTAGGTCAGGTCATCAAAGTCATAAAGCATTTCAGGGGTAAAAAGAACAATTTCATCTCTGTTCACCCCTACCGATTCCTCGCAGTTATAACATAACTAAATGACTCAAAGTTTTAAAAAATTTGGCTGCAATTACACAATCATCATCTTCTTCATCAGAAGAGAGCACTCTTTCGTGATCAAGCACTTATCTAATCGTCGTCAGCAAGTCATCATCATAAAAATCTTCATTATTTTAACCACCTACGTAAAGCTTTAATGATGTGTTTGTTTACATTCAGTAATATTTTGAGTACACTTTAAGATGAGGTGTTTTTTCTGAAAGTCGGCAACTATTATGCTTTGAATAAAAGCATGGAACCAGACGTGCCGCAGACGACAAACGGCTTAATTGACACTGATGAGATGTGTCCAATCTGTCATCACAAATTTGGATCTCTCAATGTTCAAATGACTTTATTGCTCTGTAGCAATAATTAGTCACATTCACATTATTTTTGTTTTTACATATTGGGACTGTTTGTCTATACGACCCATAATTAGTCTCAAACTTTAGATCCTTACTTTAGTAATTCAAGGAGTCAAATAATTTTGATTTGTGAGCAGACCTAATTCATAAGTTCATTCCACTTTAAGCCAAAAATTGAATTGTAGGAGATAATTTTGGGTAACTCTCAATCGTTTTTTCACGCCACGCTAATTCCATGTGAAAATGTGAGTTTAGGTTAATGGGAAAGTATATAGAGTAGGAGCATCTTTAGCTTAAACTGCATGCATGATTCCATTTTTTCTCAGGGAACAATAATTTAGCCACATTAAAATATTAGTGTACAAGGACATTCGAAAGTGCATTTTCGCACACCACCGATATGATAACGATTCTCTATTTTTCAGCTTCGAATTAAGTGCACTTTTAGGTAATTACTATTTGGCAACAATAAATGATTAGCCTCCTCACTGCCCTTTATATTGACATGCCAGATTTGGCAAAAACAATCACCAGTTTGTTACCGTTTCGTCGTACATCCATTTCCACCTAATCGACAGGTACTTTTTCATGTTTGCTGTTGTTCTGAACGCCAAATTAAATTGATATTGATTGTGTTTTTTGATCTTGACATTTCTTCAAAAAACTACTGTATTTTGCCAATAATGCACGTGTCAAGTAAGGATCACGAAACTGATATTTTTTCTGAGTGACAGTTATATAACTATATTTTGCCAGGTGATAATGACTAATGACATTGTGAGTTTCACGAGCAGTTTTTTACTTCAATAATAATTATTTCACAACGGTTGACTTTGTTCATGTCATCGCGTTATAATAATAATGATGTGACATTCACATTCCCGTAAACTTTAAAACGCATGTAAATTAGAAGCATGCGAACGTTTCTATTTTCAAAAGAAATGTCAACGTTCCGATACGCACAGTTGTTGTGCCCTACAGCAGTGGAGCGTGTTGTCAAACCAGTTCAACATTTCCAAGCCTCATTCCATTGTTATCTATTTTAACAAAATATTTGTCGCCAGATTGCAACCGCTGTCACTTGCCACACACATTTCTCCTCCTTGTTAATTGGCAATTGTTGATGTTTGCTCAATGAAGAACTAGCGTAATTGCCAAAAAATGCGTGCGGTTTTCAAACTACAACGTCGTTTTCATTTTTGCTTACTTTCTGGCAGTTAGAGTTGATTTTAAACTGCTTAAATGCAGTTGTTAATAGTCTTGACAAATATTATAATGGTGGCGTTGATGACATTCAGTGAAAATTTACTGACAACTGAAGGGATGCGCAGGGGGTCAAAAATATTATCGATCATTACGATTCAGTGTTGAATGCGGCAGGTAATTACACGAAGCGCGCACATGATTTGCTTCATCAACTCGCCAGTTGCAATTTTGCAAATTAGTTTTCTAATCAGGGACACATTTTTCAAAGTTGCAAGTTGCAACCCCCATGGATTTCATTGTTACGGTCGGACCTGTCGGAGAAACAGCCAATCACTCAGAGAATTATTATGCAAGTTGTTTGAAATTGAGTAGGTACAAAAAGTCAGGGTGGTGCGTTGGGGAGGAATACTTTATGCTAATTGTTTGATCTACACTATTTGCCATTGAATTATTGAGTCATTGTTGTGTTCTGCGGACGTGAGCAAACATTAATTAAGAATGTGAGTTAATTGGGGCGTTACCAAACAGCACAACACAACAAAACTACCGATATCATCTCGAAGAAGAGGTGAGGAGGACCAAGAGCCAGGACCACGATGAATGAGTTGAATATGAAGTTATAAACAGAAAAGTTATGACTTCTTGTCAGGAACAGACTAATTTGAAATATTTCTGTAATTCATCAAAAGCAGCGCAGCATAACATTATGCCATATCAATAAATAAAATTGTAAAAAAATTATTCCAGTTTTGCAGCTTCTCCTCTGGATTATAACCACCAATCAATATGTAGTCCACTCGCCCCCAAAAATATTCCAACCCTGCATTTTGCCATTCCATTCCTTCTGTCCCCACCCTGATACTACAACCATCAATCATAACTCAAGTGAGAAATAAATATCAGAGCACAAGCCAAAAAAAACAAAAGTTTTGATCTGATTTTTTAAACTTGCACATACTCATTTAGCACATAATTAACTGTGAAAATATGCGTTATCGTCACTCATCAATCAGCAATCGACACTCTACTTTGGCTTCATTATCTGCGACTGCCACTGCCCTGAGATCTACAGTTGTGTCCTGCCTGCCATAAATATTCATAACGCATCGCTTGCATATTTTTATGACAATTTTACAATCGATAATTACACCTGTTTGTAATTATTGGAAGCATATATACAAGAGTATAACCTTGCTAATTACTAGTAAGAAAAAACCCTTAATATTTCATATGATTGGTAAATGCAAGAGTACAGCTATAACTGCAATGATTTTAAGATTTTTTTGATAGTTAATGCCAAGAGGCGACAAGATAATAGGCAAATGGACCCAACCCACAAAACATGCGATCCCAACATTTCTAAGAATGATATCATTTCTTATTTCGTTACCGTGTAGTTTTGAGCTCCTGACTTTGATAACGTACTTTATAGTCATTATCATCAACAAATCATCATTGATCAATAGACTTTCGCTTCACCTTATTGAGTGGTGGTGCCCTGTCCACGTTCTCATAAAGCCCACATAATGATCTTCATCATTAAAAATGGTTCAGCTTTATGCAATGGCAAATTATAGTCAACAATTGACCATCTCTAGGAAATCGAGCATCCTTGATTCTCCCAAGAACTCTATCAAATCAAAAGAGTTAACTTGACTTTTTCGACGACATTGCATACTCTTTGTCATCATTTCAGTTCTCCCACTAATCTTCAAATGTCAACATCAACATCAATAATTATCCTTCCATATTTGTTGAGAAAAGAGAAGCATAAGTCATAAATACGTGGAAACTTTCCAACTAAAAAACAAAAAATGTACCCCCACAACCTATCCTATCTTAATCTAATCAAAATTTATGATGTTTCCAACCAGCCCTTCAATAAAACATAGTAGTATTGAGCATCATTTTATTTTTAAATGGTTGAGTGTAGAAACTGTGTCAATGCAATGCAAAATTATTGCAATAAGCTTGCCTATTAGTCCACTTGGTTAGAAAAACATGAAATTAGTAAAATATCTTTCTCATAATTTGCGTACTTAAAACTCAGCAGCAATTTAACATTTTCCCATGACATGAGCTCATGATTAGTTTCGTTGAACCGTGAACATGTGTTTATGCACCTAAATCAGAAGGCATATTTGTAATCTGTCAACTCGTCTGTTCCCTTATCATTTTTTCTCAATGGGGACTACGCATATCAAGTCTCGTTTTTATGAATGAATGAGTTTTTTATGCACAAGGTCGCGAAATAAAAGAACCAAGGAAATCATTCTGTCTCTAAATCACTCTCTAATCTCCTCCTCAGTCATTTTTTTCCATATTGCTTGGGTTTTCGCTTCCCAAGTAATAAATCATGACATAACTAATGTACCAACTATAATATATAAGGGAGCTCCTTAAGTCAAATTAGCAACGTGATTAAACAGAGGTTTTCTAGACTAATTCTCTTTTGTGACCCCTGCTGTTGCTCACTGCTGGGCTAAAAGGTAATAATTTGATGATCATTTGTCAGATACAAAATGGATTGATGTAGAATGAGCCTGCTTACGAAGAAAAATTCCCTTATAAGACTCCATCTAAAGGTAAGGTACACAAAATGTTTGACAGTTGGGTTGAGGAGAGTTACGTAACGAAACAATTTTCATTGAAAGAATCCTCCATCCAAACCGAACGTCCATTTTACTGCAACAAAATTGCATGCATGCATGCAGCTTCACAAAACTCATTCATCATCTTGTTCAGAGGGCAGCAGCAAATGGCAAAGCACACAGTCAATTGTGCAGGTATAAATGATTAAATATGCGCACATAAATCCAGCCAACTATTTTTATTGCTTGGTCGTAACAACTCCACAACAAACACATTCTCTCTCTCTCCTTCTAGTTATGACATGACATGACAAGACCAAAATGAAATAGAGATTTTTCGCTCCAAGTCTAATTCATTTCGTTTGCGTTGTGCTCAACCACTAAATTCCTTTTGTTGAGCCCGACAACAACACAAAAATTAACTGATTACCTCAGGTTCAACGCAGTCATTTGCATATCATTATTATGAGCCACCTCACAAGCTGCTGATCATGAGCTGAGGCTGCTACAGTTCTAACAATCGGATGACAAGGATGAATCATTATTAATTGGAGATATTATTGAAACGAGTTTTGTACGCATGTTAGCTGCTGCCGTTATGTTTTTAAGCAAATGAGTGCTACTTAACCAATTTTTAAGTTCCTTAAAGCCATTTTTAATGTAATTAACTATCTAATTTCTACCTATAGGTGCATTATACGTAGGGATTCGCCTTTCGTTCAATGTATTACCTTGATCTAAAATCTAAATTCAGGCAGGAGAGTAGATCTACTACTACATGCACTTTCTTTGATGATAGCCAAGCCTATTTTTTCTTGTAGTAAAGTTAATGGAAATGTAGGCAAGCGGATGAAAGAATTTTTAATGATGTTTTTATAGGAGGAAAGGAAAATCCAAGGGGTGACATGACGCTCTCATCATTTGTCTTCCTTCACGAAGGATAAACCTCTTGTGTATCAAGAGCATAGAAACACAAACAAACCCTATATTTACAATTATAAACTAAAGCGTTGGTGAAGTGGACGTGAACGAAAAACGATTAATTATAATTACCTAGTGTTTTCAAGTGTTGGTGATAATGATGGCTGAGGAAAAGGAAGGTGATGAATTTTTTGCTAGTCTCACCTGACACTCGGACAGGACGAGACTAGAGCGGTTACTTAATCGCCCTCTTATCTTCTTGTTGCGAGTGATTATTGAAAAATATTGTTCAACAACACAACACACACACTCATTGAACAATTAGCAAGCGCCCAATTGTCCACACTCAAGAAAAGCTTTTAAAAACATTTTTTTTTAAAGCCATGCTGTTTATAATCTCCGAGTATGACCAAGGCATTTGTACTCCCTCAACCTGTTTATGAAAATTATAACCCTGATTTATAACCCTTCATATTTCTCTCTTTGAGCATGACACATTGCTTGTCTTTTTATTATTTGTGGTTATCTTTCCTCTTGTGCAAATGTTGTCAAGTCGAGATGAGCTCCAACCATAATGATAGAGCTAACACTTGCTCTTCTCAAGTTTCCTTTTACAGTTTGCCTTTTTATGTGAAGTACATTATCCCAACACCAGACCACATAATATGAAATATATGATGTTAGAAAAATAACACTTGATTTCAATTCATTCTTCTGGTTTCACTTGGTTTTGGTTATGTTATGTTATATCATCGCTCTCATAAGCTCATCAGAAATTATTTATGCAACTCTTTTTCTTTTTCTCAACAATGGGACACTTCACATTGGACAAGTTTTTCATTGCTTTTTGCTCAAAAATACATCCTTTACTGAGTGAGATGAGAAGATAAGCGCTTTTCACGCATAGGCATGTGCAAACAAGCCTCTTTTGTTCATTTACAAGTCATTGGCTATAAAGCATATAAGATGATGATGAATGACAACAATATTTTTGGTCAATCTACATACCATCATACCACTATGTATAGCGCTGGTCAATTGTGCACTTGTCCTTAGTAGAAAGTCTATATTATCACAAAGGAGTAGGCACAAGAAAGAAAGTCAATTAACCATAAACGCATTTTATCTCTAGAGGTACATAACAATCAACAGAGTCAATAGCAGCCCATGTTGGGATATATTATTGGCACATGACAATTTCAACCATTAACATTCCTCTACAGTGGCTACTGCTGCTGCTCCTATGTTATTTTTTATTATTTTTCTGTTTTAAGAAAGGACACTTGCAAATTTTGAATTGTATGCATTTATTTTTTTACAATTCATGCTTTAGTTATTGTTACCATTATTTTTAATTGTTAATAGCCTTGTCCCCATACATAAGTTGAGGCAATGGAAATATATTTACATCTGGCGCATTAAAATTCAAGTGAAGAGAATGTCAATATGTTTTAGAGAGATAACCAGTGCAATGCAGTGGTGAGTGAGTGACCAGCTAATAAATAAAAATTGAAACAAACGAATGAGTCACTGGTCTCTTTGCGATTGTTGGTTATGCTACTACATGCTAATCAGTTTGATTGCTATTGATATCATGTGGGCTAATGATAAGTTAATTTTTTCACTTTGAAAATGGAATTGACTTTTGAAAAAATGAGCTACACACAGTAGCAGTTGAATCAGTCATAGTGAGTAGGGATATTGATTTGTATTAAAAAGTAATAAAATTGGTTGAAAAGAATATTAATCTATCATTACTTCCACAGCATGTGGCAATCTCAAACAAAATGATATTACACCAACTCAACCAACTGATACAATTGTTCTGTGTGCATATTTAATCATGGTGAATGATACACACTGACCGGAATATGTAGCGAGTGGATTTATATGACAAAATTTATATAAGGATTAAAGGGTTTTCAATGTAACGGGTTGATTACTAGTATGCATTTTACGAGGACGAATAATAATGGATGTTAAGGTTTGATGACAAATTAAAAAGGTGAAGAAATGATCGACAAGCAAATCATAATCTTGTTGAAATGCAGATGGAGAACAGTTCTGCATACTAATTATATGTGAAACCCTTTCTTTTCAGTCAGCTAATACTTTAGCAAAATCTTGCTTAAATACGCAAAACTAAAGACAAGTGCAAACCGGATTCGCACAGCGGTAGGAGAAATGTTGTAAATATTCTGAACTTTTAGAAAAATTCTGTTTGTATTTACATTAAATTTTCAAAAAGAAATACAAGTCTCGTTATAGCCATATCTGCGCCGATAAAAAATTAACATGGATTCTTTAATTCCCTACACTATATGGGTTTAAGTTCTAGCGTCTTTGTGTACATCTGAATGGGCAATTAGTTTGCTTAAGACTATTATGAACTGTAATATTTGTGCTAATTGGAAAATCGGACAAATCAAAATCAATTTCCCTATTATCCTCTCTGTAAACTCATTCTTAATCAACATCAGCATCGTCATCTAGAAACAAGGGGTGTGGTATACCAAATTTAAAGGGAAAATCAGGAATGAAGTGACCCTCATTCCACCTTTCATCCTTTTCATTACATTTTTACTTTCATTCTTAATATCTTCAACCGCAATAAAGCCATAAAACTTAATCCTAATATACATGTGTTGAATGCAGGTTAAATCAATCCATTTGTTTGAATGAATCATAGATTCGATACATAATACTTATATACCTAACTAGTTTTAACGGGCTTAACGTTTCTGGGTGCTGTTTTTCCTCAACAATTTTAACTGTAGTGCTCGCAGCATTTCAATCAACATCTAATCATCATCATCGGGATGAATCCCAAAGCTTGTCATCTATTTGAAATCAGTAATCATTGCTCAGCAAAAATTACTGGTTGAGTCTCTGAAAGGAAAAACCGTGTTGAATTATTCATTCAATTTAGAGCTACCATTTAACATTGGCAGGTTGTACTTTGATCAGTTGCCTTAACACGTATGAGCATGAACTGCAGCTGTGACAAAAGATATTTGCGGTTGCTTTCTTCACTCAACTGATGATGATTTGCCGATTGCTAAAGATTGTGTGTTTCAGGTAGATAGTGCCATTATATTATTTTGATGATTAGAAATTTTTTGCAACTTTGATTTAAGCTCACTTTACATTGTTGTGATTGTGAAGCGGGCGAAAGTGATCCGATTTTCGAGCTATTATTCATTGTCTCAATCTTCAGCTTGATTTCTTTTAATTGTTTTCTTCTGATGGTTTGTTTGTTATGTGTATTGGACAAACATTTTAATTACAATAAATTCCTAAATGATTATCAAACACATTGATTTGTTTTTTACATTGGAATTCCAATTTTAACAAACATCATGACACAATAATTACAAACTGCTATAATATGTAGTTCAATCGGTACTTGTAATTGATTGCGGAAGCTTTATTTGCCCTGCATATTTAAGATAATAGTAGTCCATTGATAGTATAATGGTCAAAAGTCAAGAATACTTTGAATAGAATGCCAACGACGTAACGTCGTTTCTGGTTCAGGTAAAGATGAACCATTAAATGATACATCTATCATCTATTGCTATACGGAAAGTTACCAAAATTGTTTCAATGATAGGTTTCAATAATTTGCCACATGAAAACATGACATCACTACCAAGTACCAAGTAATTTATGCACTCATTACTGTATTTGGGGAAATATAATTTCATTAAAAAGTATTTTAAGCAGGAAAAATCTTTGATAGATAGGAAGATGTGCTAACTACAGTTTTCAATCAGTTTATCTTCCATGAATAATATTATTTTAAAACTACTTTATTTATTTGATAGCATTGAAGTCCAACATATCCGACGTGGTGGTTCTTCAAAAGACCATTAAAATTAGTTGCGATTCTACACTATTCCAACTAGAAATACAGTATGGAATCTGTACTACAGTTTTTGTTTTTGGAAAGGAGGATGTTATCACTGCTTCATCCTATTATCAAACCAATAGCATGTTTGTCTGATTGCTGCATGCACACCAAATTGCATGTTTATCACATAGCGTAGACTCTAATATTTGTCGTACAGGCATGTAATATGCGTTCATCAGGCATCTTGCTATTCGGACAACGCCCTTTCCCTTCAAATCAAAGCTATCCATCCATCATAATTCCCCATTCATGCGAAAATAATACAAACTGCACTTTCCTATGCACTCATTTCATTTTCATTATTACAATACTAATAGGTATCAATAATATAGTCCCATCCGTACTTGGCTGCAACTACTGCGTTTTCAGTTTCAATTTAATTCGCATACCTAAAAGCTCTTGCATTAAAACACGGATGATTAAGCTTTGTTCACATAATAAAACTCTTACCATATATTGATCACGTTCGAATACAGAGAATTCACACAGAGGCTAATTTTTATGTGGAAAATATTAACTGAATTTCTTGTCAGCAAAACAAAAAACGACAATTTGTCAGGATTTACATCGATCCATTTACCTCAGCAAAACTATTACTTGTTCCAAGAATCAACAGGAGTATTATTCCAAACACCTCATGGTTAAAATCAAAACAATGAATGACTGAATCCAATTCAACAAGGCACGACAAATATCCGCTTAAGGTCATTTGTCAACTCGGCAATTTTTTAGATGAAATTATAAAAACAAAACCCCCAAACTGCAAATTCATTTTGGGCTTTTTTAAATGTGCCTTTTATAGAGAGAACAGCAAACAACCTTTTGCTCGTGCTTCAGAACATTTTGTCTTGTACGAAACAAACAACATGCTTTGAAATGGAGGAGACCGCGACCCTTCCTTTCTTGTCCTGTTTGTGTCTAGTCATTTTGCTTGTTAACCTTTATCTTTCAAAAAATGAGCATAATTTCCACTCTTCTATCTTTTAGGTAAACATCTTTCTGACAACATTTTATTTTCTGCCCTTTTGTCATATTCACCATGTTTTCTATTGTTGATAAAGGAACATTAGTATGCGTAATACTATCTTGTGACATGACAGATTTTTTTTGTTCACGTTGTAAATTTACCAACGATTAACGCTCGCTCATGATTACAACGATGATGACGATTATTATAGCGCTCTGAACAAAAAATGAGAGATTATATTTTGATGATATAATGATAATTCCTTCCATCTCATTTTTTATGTGTGTTTAAGTGAGTACTCTTCAGCAATTATGTCACGGCATGGCACATTGCACTCCATTTGGCACGAAAATGAACAAGGGATCCGATGAACTTGTGCCATTTTTTGTAGTTAACAATGCAAATAAAAGCTAGCAGCATGATTTTTAACTCTTTGCAATTTCCCGACATTATTATTTTTATTTCGTGAAGTAACCGGAGACCTTGATGTAATTATCAACATGAACTCGAGCCTATTGTGAAACTCGGCTTGAAAGTGAAGTTCATGCGCTATTAGCTATGTCCTCTTTCGCAACTCTTTTTTTTATACATTTTTTAAGAAAAAAAAAGCAGATGTAAAACATTCGTTTTTGTATGACTTCAAGAAAAATGAAGTTGTCGTGAGCTTACGGAATCCTTATATCTGTCTTAAAATGTCTCTCGCTCGTAATAACCTTTACGTTTGCATTTTAAAACGGTTCCTGTAACATTTAAAATAATGTTGGGATTAAAATCAAAGAATGATTAGAATTTTTACTTCAGTTTTACTACGTTTCGTGACAGACGTGACTTTTGACAATGATTTCGTAGCTTACTTCAATGTGGCAACGTAAGACAGTCTGTATTTGCATATAGCTAGGTTACACTTACATAATGAGTTGACATTCTTTGCATATATTTAATTCTTGATATTTGTAATACACGTCTTGTATAACTAAAATTATGCTTATGGCTCGGGGAATTTTGGTTTGACTGCAAGTTACTCCTCCAAACCCGAAGTTATTTGATACTTTTCATTCATAAGGGTGCGGAGCTATTGACACTTCTAATTTAATGTCGTTTCTTATCATAAAAATTATAATGCACTTATAAATTAATAAAACATTCTAATAATACCTACAATCGCCACTACCAGCTTGCGGAATCCCAATATGATAATATGATTTATAGTGCTGTTTCCAAATTAATTCCAAGACTTTTCCCTTCTCGAGGTAAAATTGCAAATTCACAAGTCAAGTCAAACAAACGGTATGATTTCTAAGGACAAAAATAGTTTGGTTTCATTTCATTCCTCCCCAAAGTACTATATCAGATGATGACTTGCAAATTACAGAGTAGTTGCCTTTATCTTGTACAACAATTAGAATGGAGTTGGACATTTCAAAGACAAAAATTGCAAATCTGCACACGTGGCACGTCCACAATCACCATGTATTTTGAGAAATAACTGGCGTCCATAAATCTTGAGTTAAGTACACCTTCCTAATAATAATTCGATACGATCCAAATCAGCAGCATGAATAATTCTCTCCAATTTTTTTGCTTGTCCGTTCATCCTCAATAATACGAGATGCAAAGGTAGAATTTTAATTAATTAGAAGACGCTCCACACTTTTTATTATTTTATTTTGACATTAAAAGTAAGTGGAGGTAATTTTAATGATAATCATCGGATGGATAATCGTATCAAGTCTAACATAAATATTGTGTCGCCTTTCTTATCTTCATCTGTGCATACATACCCTACAGCAACGTGAACTCCGCACTTTTTTGCATTTTGTGTTATTTTTCTTACACAAATCATCCATGTTGATGATATATGGTCATAAACTAATTTAGATGATTGCTCCATCCTATCCTACATATATCCATTTCGAATCTCGAGTCGACCGACATCTCATCTCATCTTATAAAATAAAGTGAAATGGAGTCTGACAAAAAGTTGTGATAATGATAAATCAACAGAAGACAACAACGTAGAAGAAACCTACGAAATGCTTGAAGGAGCCCCAAAGTAATTGGCGAGGAGCTCTTGTAAAATATACCCAAAAATGAATTACTCTTGTTATTTGACGCTTTTATTAGCTGGTTGACCAGTATCACGTGAAGCTGTTGCCAATGCTGGTAAAATATATTGTCGGTGGCTTGTTGCAATTTGTAATTCTTTGATTGAGCTGAAATTGAATGTGTTAATCAAAATGATGGCTTACAAGCGTAGTTTCGATCTATGATAGCGAAAAAAAATCTCATTCATGACGGAATTTGAAAGAAAAGCCTCTAGATCAAAACTTTTGTTGCTTCTGGCAGTTTTGCATCCCGTTGATTTCATGCTGTTGTACATTGATTTCATATTGCACATGCATCTTTCTTTGTCTATATCAAAATGACTGCGGCACATGAAAGGGAATGACGTGGTACAACTCCTCCACTCCTGTTTGTGGTGATATCATGATGACGAATTCTGGTGCGTTATGATGATAACGTATATAATGGTATGTTAAAGTAGAGTGAGGTGAGGGACGGTCGTTACTGTTTGATCATCTCATTTGAAACAGTTGCCGACAGCGATATAGCCATATTTTCTACAAGAAAACGGTCGTTGATGATGATTTGATGTGATGGTTTACTACTCACTTGTGTTTCTTTTACAAGTTTTTTGGCAGTGGAGTCCCTTTTTCTAGAAGTGATAGCATTTCTGTTGCTAAATGAGCAAATAAAACAGTAGCTGTAGATTTACAAACGTGCGAAGCTATTGCTATTAAGATCAAAAATAGATGTATTCAGCAAGAGTCACTATTTTGTAACAACATCAGGGGATTTATCGACTAGCAATTACATAATGTTTCACTGTTCAAAAAGTCAGCACCGGAATATTGATCCATATAACTTGATGTAAACGTTGATATGCTTAACGTAATCGTTTTACCATTAAATGCAGTTGTGGCAAGATCACAATTAAATTGTTGAAACATTATTATAATTAATGAATGAACCAATTTAAATCTAGCTATGATATATACGTTCAGTTCTTGCAACTTCGATGCCATCATAATCTGAAATTTTGTAGTAAATTTACATTCCCGGATTACTTTAGGCAGGCATCGACGCTAACACAATATTTACGGGATTCAAAAAGTTGTCAATTGTAGCCAGATTTTTTCCCCCTTCTTTTTGGCTCTAGTGTTAGATGATAAGTTATGTTACTAATTAAAACAATGCATTGTACGATCTAAGAATTAACAATCACCATTATCAATTAACTGCATAATTTATTTGAATTGAAATCATATGTATTAGCATCCACTTTTTTAGAATTTCGAACTGTAACGTAACATTTCTGCGCTGTGTAACTGTTCCGAAACGTTAAAGTCAATTCAAAGGGTTAAATATATCCATTTGATAAATTATCTATTGATTTTTAATCAGATATAATATAGATTACAAAAATGAGCCAACCCCCTTGAGTGATGTGTACATTGTACCTAATTCGTTGAATTCAAACTTGATCTTAATATCCCATCACCAATCTCTCGAACTTCGAAAAGATGCTGAGAGATGGGAAAGATAAGGGAATTTTTGTTTACTTAATCTGTTCTGCGTAGGACACCCTCATTACTGATGACTCGTTGATGACCGTATATTTCGCAGTTTATTGCATTGTCCTAAAAAATCAAATGAATCAATCCAATCCAGTAATTATGATGTTGTTAGCTCAACTCTCAATTATTTTCTCTCTCCTTCTTACTCATTCCTCTCGACGATTATGATCCAATATAATTATATATTAAAAACGTAATACAATAATATAATTTTTTATTACAAGTTTACTCTCAAAAAAGCAGTTTTTATTTCTTTTTCTCTGACTTGCCAAATTTTGTAAACTAGACCAGATCTAGAAATCAGATGAGAAAAATTATATGATAATGATTATAGTATAAAATTTATGAAATAAGAGATACAGAGATATACCTACCCCTTATTTCGTTTCTTCACTTTTCCCAAGTTACATAATCACACACCTTATTTTGTGCTTAAGACAAATATCTTTTTGGAGGAGAATGATTTGTAGCTTTTCAAATCAAAATTTTGTGATAACGATAAGGAAATTATATAGGGCCTTGTGAATTTTTGTCATTTCTTGTAATAATAGCTCTCATTGTCAAAAGATCAGAGTGAAATTGACATATTTCTCCAATTATTATTCAAATGTCCCCATTATTACTCCACCACTCCTTCATTTCATGTTTTACGAACCTTTCCGATAAGATCACGTAAAAAAACAACCAACCAGCATGATATTGTTCCAATGCAAACCTTCCAAATAAAGTCGCCTTCAAATCAGGTAAAATGACAGTCATAAAAATTAAAAAAGTAGGCATACGAATTTCCATTCATATTATTTTTCCTATGCGGTCGTCCTGCGTCCTCGTCGTTAAAATATAACAGCGCCGCAAAAAGTAGGTACGTGTGCGTAGACGAGCATTTTTATAGTTATTATGCACGTTTCACACTGTTTACGTCGTCTCAACATATTTTACGAGTTGGTTGATTGAAGCTTCCTTTTGTTTTTTCTCCTTCACTCTCCTTTTCAAATTGACCATAAAATGGCAATATTTTTTGGAAGAGTAGCAGACAGATAAGCAGCAGGTAGATAAAGAAAAGACATACTGGGGACATGAATGACATGCTTTACCTACATGTTAGCTGTCACAAGAGCTGCCAATTCAGAGGGACAAACGTAGTTTAACGAGTCAGTAAATCCGGAGGCATGCAAACAACAGTAATATATGATCATCTGTCACCATAATCTTCGAGGGGTTTGTGTATTGCTTTGGTAGACTAGACTTGTAATACCCTTTTCACTTTCTTGCCTCATATCCATTTTTATTATGCAAGAAAGAAGAGCAGACCATCTTTAAATCTTCTCTGAGACGTTTGCAAAACATGCATGGCTGACATTTGAATAGAAGGGAACATTTTTCTCTTTCGAAAATAAGACATACCTTCCTTTGGCAGACGATAGCTCAGCCGCCAACAGTGTTTTATACGTTCCCAAATCATGTAACATGCAAAAATAACATGCGCTAATGGTTGTTCAAGTGGAAAAATATTTGCATGTTGCTCCGTCCATTTGATGTTGATGGGCTGGTGGTCTTATCCCAGTGCTCTGTCCACTTTGTAATGAAAGTGTCGTTTGTAAGACGTGGAGACACAAGTCGACCCAGTTTCATTTTTTAAACAGAAAGCACAAAATGGGAATTAAATCCGTATTTAATGTCATTTAACATGCTTAACTGAGAAGAGTTTTTAATCAGCTTGAGTAATAATTAACACCAAATAACCAATTTCATCACCCTCACCTGTCGTCGCTGTGGCCAATGGCTATTATGCATGTCTCACTTAATCTCAGTCAGCAATATTTTTCATTACTTAATTGCCATTTCATCAGATCAGCTTCAAAACGCGATGAAATAAAATGGTACAAAGTTTGTTGCATATGAGTTGGCTACATAGTTTAGCCTTTTTCAAAGAGCAATTAAAATTACGACTAACTGCTGCAGCAACTACGGCAATTATCCCTTCTGCCGTCATAAAATAATTGGCAAATAGTTGGTCAGTGACGTGGAGTTGCAATTGGTTTGGAGTTTGGTGCCAGATGAAAATGATACGAATGGGAAAAAAGTGATGACAAAATGAAGAAAAAAGGATATCAAACTTATTGCGTAGCAAATACATATAATCTTGACCTAGCATCGAATACGCGTAATTCTCACTCGGATCATTTCACGAGAATCGTCAAACAACCCAAGAAAGCCGACTTTGGTTGACAAAATTGTTTTTTTTTTGTTTTTCACTCGTTCTGTTGTAGTCACCACAAAATGACTGTACGTCAAACAAATATCCAACTCCAAATAGTGTGAAGGTAGTGTGGAGGTATGTATATCAATACCATCAAGAGAAGTGTGACATGCAATGCAAACCAAACTGGGTAGGTAGCTCTAAACGATCTTATTTGCGTAATGATGATAAAATATTGTGCTGCATTGAATTCTTGACCTCGTCAACCAGTCTCATCGTTTCCATCAATCACCCTTTCTGTCTTTCTGTTTGTTTGTAAACATTTTTTGAGAACTTTATTTGTAGATGAAACAGATTGTGCACACATGTATAATAGTAATGATAACCAGTACCAGCAGCATATACCATTAAATTCTCAGGTGATCTACAATCATGAAAAATGCAATGGCAGATCAAAATGTTTTTTTTGTTGTCAAAAGAGAATAGAGATAGCTTTATTTAAGCCGTTTGCACGAAAAAATAATTAGCTTGAAACAAAAAATGCCAATGGAGTCAGCATCTGCAGTAGTAGTTCAAGTGTGCCTCAATGGCAATAATTTTAAGAGTCAACAATCACCTTAAAAATTTGTCTCATTCATCACAATCTATAAAGATAATAGAAAGGTACCTTTCTTGTGCTCTTGCTCTGCTCAAGATTATCATTCAATTGAGCTATTTAATCGTAATAATTATTTTACCATTGACCATCTTTCTCATGCTGCAGAGAGATGAACGATGCATCATAAATAATTAGCTATATCAACATTCTACAAGCTTGACCAGTAATTACGGGACTAGGACATAAAGTGCATGTCGTGGCGAAATGTCTTTCACTTTGTTATACATTGTGTGCTATTTATTCTTTCTTTTAGTCATCCAGCCATTAAGGAAATTAAACCATAAAGCAATCATGATAAGAGAAACAACATCTTCAACACTTTATCATCTGCTTTTTTCTTACAAACAATTTTTTCTTAAGCCATTGCATAACTCAACTGCATAAATTCTGTTATTACCACTATCATCCCTGTCATCAGGTCATCATAGTCAACCAGTAACCCCAAATTATTGGAAAACAAACTGAAGCAGAAGCAACAACGAGCGTAATTTAATTTAATTGGAAAATTATTTGAAAAAAGAGTTCCCAGTTTCCATAAAACAAAATTGTTTTTGAGAACAAATAACCATTAAACTCATGAGAATTCTTGGGAAGCAAGGTTGGGAAGGGTGCACTGGTGTATGTTGGTTTCAAGATTTTGATTTAGGAGCAAAAACTTGTTGAACCTTCTCATGAAATAAAAGTCAAAATAGTAGCCCCACACTGCAGTTGGAGTTGGGTGTAAAACATGAAATGAGATAATTTACAAAATCACACATCTAAACACATAGCAAAAAACAGTAATAAAATATGCTAATCGTAATGTTACCATTTAATTTATGAAAAAGTGTATTGAAAATTAGTATGAGACGATATTGATTTGATGATCTAATATTCTCTTCACGTTTCTCTGAAAGTTGCACCAGGAGCCCATGAGTTGCAATATACAGAGCAAGAAAAAAACTGTGTGCATTCATAACATTAGGGCAAGACCTTTAAAATGAAAAGTTTGTTCGACGTCAAAAAATTATGTCTACATTTTCCACATTGCCAAGTTTACTTTCAGCTCAACAATGTGCATCATCATCATCATCGTGATTCTTTTCAATATAAATTTTTTTTCGATCCACCCCGTGACGTTTTGTGTGGTATGCAGATGAATTGTTTATGCTGCTGCAACAAATGCATAATTTTGAGATTTTTTTAAATGAATTGTTTTCCCAATAGACAGCGTTTAGCATTATATATACCTCCATACATAAATCACTTTGGGATGCTCCTTGTGACTATAAAAAATGTGAAACGATTATGATGACAAAAGTTATTCTTTCAAGAGCAAAAACGTGAAGAGTGTGAACAATCACTTTTTGATTACAAGTCATGAGCTAATGCTTCTGATCTTGATAACCAAAACGAAGATGATGAGATGAGTGCTCACGAGCAATGGATTAGCAGTTGATCCTGGCCTGGCCCTCATGATTTCGGATTTTCTTGCATCTTTTGACAACCGTTTATATTTTTCTTAGAAGCTTAATAGTTCAAGCTGTCTTCCTAATGGAAATTATTAGCTAATTTTTTAAGACAATGCAATGCAAACTGCTTTCATTTTAAAAGAATTTTGTAAGCAACATGATTTTGTGGGTAATTATTATTACGGTATGTAAATATTTGTACCTTGTACAACACAACCGGAGGATTTTCTTATTGTTTATGACTCTGACTGTGTGATAATGAAAGAGATGATCTAATGGGCCGAGTTTGTTGGTGGCAAGCAAGAGGTTTCTAACCTAAAACTGACTCCTTCACAGTATGGGGTTGATTATAAAATTAACCATATAAATTATCTTGTTTCATGATGACGATGAAGAAGCTCCAATTAAGCTGTCTATTTCTTTGCCAATTCAATTCACGCAGGGTAGAAAAAGGTCCCTTTGTAACAAGTATATTTTTGGTGCAGAAAAATCCCAATTACAATAATTTTTGCAGCATTCTTCGGTCATCGGTCTCGGTCAAATATAAACGCTACATGGAGTAGTGAAGTGAATGTTAATTTTAAAGTCACGACCAAACTTGCAATGATTGGGATAGATAGAAGTATATATATTATATCTTTTCTTTTTACTGCAATTATGATCATTGTAATTGAACAGTTTATTGCCTACGGCACACGCTCACTCCAAACAAATAGCTCATTTTCAGCAGAAAAACGTTAAAATAAATACTTTTAGTTTTTACACAAAAATGAAATGCCGCTCTTGAAAATCTCCTGTCCATATATTGTTTTCGAATTTCTCACAACATTAGTGAATGGTGATGATAGAGACGGTGTGTGGGAATGTATAGTTAGAAAGATCGTGACCTTGTTTCGAAGTTGACGTTCTATCCGTGTAACTTGTCTGAGAACTGTAATGTAGAAGTGTAAAAGGGAGCCATTGTAAGGTGGCAGGTTATAACTTTCAGCTTCATTTTATTATCCATTTAGCAGTCACTAAAATAGTCATGATGGATGAAGCATCAGCTAGAACAGGCTACTACACCACACCGCATGACTTGACTAGTTAATTTTTTGTATGAAAATTGGAGCCAATTATTGGATCATCTTCATCATCTCATGAGATAAGTAAGGGGACTGCAATTGCAATGCACTTGCAACAGATAGAACAAGTTTACTTGTGGATCTACCCCCATTTTTTCTGATGTTGATGGAATGGGGGAGAGGAGAAAAATGCGCATTTTTTGTATGCAGAAGGGAGACATGACCTGTTAATTGAAAATGGTGAAATTAGAGACGACACCCACGAACGATAAGAACATTGCATATCGTTCTATTATGAATAGTTGTGCACTCTCTTCATACACAAAGCGTGCTATTATAACTTTTTCAACATTTTTTTGGCTAGTGGAGCGTAATATGTCAAGCAACTTTTACAGTGCCTATTTTTATGCGAGAAAATAGATTTTTATACCTTTTTGCCTTGTCCCCGTTATTAACAACGTGAGTGAATTAACCATGCACAAAGTAAGTCAAAATGCAGTTGCAGTGAAGGAGTAACTTTCCATTTTTCTACAAAAAAATTACTCCATGCATATTCCTAAGAATGCCAATTAATTACAGTGGCATTTTATAAACCGATTAAATTCAGCAAATGGTAATTATACTCACATTAAAATATATGATGTGAATATGAATATAATATCTCGCTTTTAGGATTATGCACATCACGTAGAGCAAACTCAAATACGAATGAGTTACGGACTTATCTCGACAATAAATGAGTGCAGTAAATCATTTTTTCCATATCTTTTGACTTTTAGGACAACAGCTATTCTCCACATTTTTATGGGAAACGACTTCTGGTAATTGGGAGGAAATTGGCCATAATTTGTTTTTCTAGATGTTCACCACAGTCGTAATTAATTTCCTTGATAATTCGTGCGATTATTAGCGAGCTAATGGTGGCGTTAGCGTAATTAAATTGGTTTTCAGAATGGTTGTGTTGGCTTTGGCATGCGCACTTTGCGGAACGATACCACCTCCGCTTTCTGTCACTCAAAAAAGAGGCAGACAACACTGACAACAGGACACGCAATCATGTTGATTATAAAGTTGTTAGCAATGAACTCCATATCATCGAAGAGATGATCATGTTGGAATTTTAATATTTTCAAATTTATTTCTTCATTGACCGGTTACCATTTTTTCTTAGTTCTCTGCATTTATCAAATGATAAGTGAGTGCAAGATAACATTCATGAGATTGGTTTTGGTTTTGGACGGCTTTTATTTGTTTGGATTTGAATTCTTTGCTGACAGGAGCCCAGCACATAATTAGCATATTAAGCTCAGGTTTTTTATAATGATGTGGTCACATTACCCGGTCACTTAAAACCCATTACTTCTCCTATTTATTGTTGTTACAAGTATAACCTTGCAGTACATGAGTTTGCTAGTCGGATTGCGGTGTATTTGATCATTTCAATCAAAAAGTCAAATATAAACCGGTTGCTGAGCTCGGTTTTGCAAGTTGGACTGGAGTATTGAAAAAATGTGGGTGCATAAAGTGGCTCATATAAGCCATTTAAATAGATATTATGATTATCTACATGTTCTAAAATATTCTCTAGGTATTTCCATTCCAACGAGGCAGCAAACTAATATCAAGTAGCATTCAAATGAAACCTACATGATAATATAATAAATAATATTTTTACACGACAAGTAGTAGCGTTAAACTTTAACATGGAAGCTTGTGAAGTAGTTGTATAGATGCATGTTGTAAATTTGATGAGGTGATAGATTTTAACATTTTAGCTATAGGATGGTTGCAAAAGATTGGTGTTTTAATAACACACAGCCTCAGCCCAGTTTTGTAGAAGCCAATGTAAGCCAAACCTATCTTGACTCTAAAATTGGGGTTAAGTAACAATAATTCTAAAGTTGTAAAACGGTTAATTGCATTATTTTTATCAGCAAAGGCATTTTGGTTGTTCTGTTTTTTGTCGGTGCATTGACTGCAATTCCACACTTCTCACCAATATGAAACCTTCTTGTTCGTCCTTCTCATCTCAGTTTTGTTTTGGGGTCTGGTTACTTTCGGTCACCTCACCTCTCACCAGAAAACCAAATTTGCACCAAGACAATACGTACATGTATGCTATTTTATCCCTTTTTTGCAGCTTCGAGTTTCATTTTTTGTGAAAATTATTTGCAACACATTTATGCAGCAAGTATGACCACAAGAAAAGGTAGTCCACTACGATAAAAGTATTATTATATTGAAACAGATGATTTTATACCTGCAAAAAATTTTATACTCAAACTATCAAAAGTTAAAAATAGTCTTTTGGTGAAATTTTCTTGTAATTTTGGCCAATTCTTACGGAAGCAGCAAAAAATTCTCATAGGAAGATTAAAGATATATAAAACTACTCTTGCTTTTGTACCAATAAAAATAGGCGAAAATGTGTTTCATGAAAGGGAAAAAGGAATAAAAAAGATAAATAGCGATTTGACGAAATTGCCATGATTTATCAGAGGAAGACTACAAGTTGAGATTGGCTACTCGGCAATTTCGACCACTTTCAACTAAAAACAGCATATTTTTCTTGTGACTCATGTTTCCGCAATATTTAACTGCTTTTCTAGTCTCAATTCAACTGAATCCGTGATCAAAATAGCCTTCACTTTTTTAACTAAGCCATTTAGTTTAAGAATTTTTTTAAAGGATTTCTGAACATTGTAGCCATATTATAATACAGAACTTGTAAATATGTGACCTGTGGCCTAAATATAAACATTTATCCAATCTAGTTGAAATTGATGGCGTTAAACTGCTTCGAAACGACTAAGTTTCTTCCCAAGGTTCAACATCAATAATTTCAGCAGGTGTAAATATATATTGTCAACCGTGATGATATCATCTGCTTAATCGTAACATCTAAATTAGCTCATAATTACAAACAATTTTTCTCCTCTATCGCCTGAAGTGAGACACAATCACACGCTCGTAATTGTTTCTACCATTGCTTGCAACCTGCTACAAATATCTTGTAAAACTCACAAACCATTGTTAATTAAAATTGCATAATCATTCCCACCAAAAAACAATTAACATCTATATCCACTTTGAGTTGACTACTTCACTTATCTCTCAACCTATGATTTGCAACTATGTTACAACAAAAGATTTACGATAAAACAGTAGTTTTCACGCACATGTGAGCGTGAGCAGTGAATAACAAGATCTATTTAGATTTAGACAAGTTTTAGGCAAGACTAAACTAGCACTATCGACAGAGAACAAGTGTGCAAACATTTGTTTTTGCAACACGTACATTACACACAACGTGTGATTAACATCACATCACATTCATACACATTTTTTTTCTACGAACAAAACGAACGTTGTACTTTTTCAGTAGCGGAGCATGAAATGATTAGATTTTTTATAGATTACTTACTATACAAACAGACAAATGAAATAAAAGTCAGTTTCGGCAACTATGTGTGCATTTTCATTGATTGCATGTATTGCATGCACATTTTTAGTCACTCCAGAAATGCAATCTGAAAACTCAATCATGCCGCATTTAGTTACAAAGCCGCAGTGCATAAATTGCAGTTGGACTCAAATTGAAATAAAAAAATGTGTGCAATGCAATCCCCTGCAACTTCTCTCGTTTCGAAAAGGAGAGACACGCAAAAGGCAAAACTGATCTAGTACAAGATCAGAGTCACGTAATGTTGCTGATTCTGTTGACTTTATTTTAGGGACACACGGAATGAAATGGGCAATTGCTTAGGCATATTGCGTTACACATTTCTACATGCCAAAAAGTTGTATTTGGATTCATTCAAGCCATCATTGAATAAAAGGATACCATTAATTTCTTTTCATTCTCAGTGACTGTTGCTAATTTAAATAACAATCAGTAACCGATTAAGCAATAGAAATGTAATTCCTTAAATCGCTTTTTGAAATAAAAGATCCCACCCACACGGATGAGAAACACTGCAACACCAAACCAAAAGTAAACAAAGGAAGTTGAATTTCTATTATTACAATTTACATAATCCCCATCATCATCATTATCATCTTGCTTTTTTAAGGTTGGGTACAACATACAAATATATAAAATCAATTCGTTTGTAAAAGCGGAGTATTCAATGAATGGGAAGAATAGAGGGGTTGCGACAGCCTAAAATCCAAGATCTACCGGCTCGCCTTTTTTATCTCTCAGTCTGCATAATTTTTATTACAATTTTATACACAACTGAGCGTACCTACCTCAAAAACAAAATAATACACAACTGCTTTTACGGATGGAATGGACTACATTATTAAAAAATAATAATGTTCTTGCGTTTTAAGGCACGCACATCGTATGTCATCTCTCAAGTACCTATTTTTGCAATTCTATTCATTTTGGAATTTGAAAAGAAACAATGAGCTTGACATGCCTGCGAAAATAGTTGGTTTTGCATCGTTCCCATAATAATGAAAATTAGCAGTCGGCCTGAATCAATCACATTATTTCGCGTCTAACAGCCACACAAGCGAAGGGTTCAGTGCAGATGTAAACAACAATGCACAAACTGGCGATTACTGCAATTCCTGTAATTTGCATAGGAATTCTTTTCCCTTAAAAATATCCTCCCCAAACTTGTGTATGCAAGTTGAGATTGCAGCAGCACAATCTTAAAAGGCGGCAGTAGTTCCATTGTAATTGCCCAAAGCAAACTTGCTCACACTTGGTATGTAACCGTAGGTTGGTTTTGTGATGTGATCACTATTAAAGCTTGATTCGCTTTGGTTTTCATAAATATGCTTGCCTCCTATCATATTCATTCGTCATCTCATCATCTCAGGTTGACGTAATGGTAGCAAACGGTAACCTGCAGAGATGACATGAGCTAGGAACTTTACTCAAACGAAACAGGCGGTTGTAGAGCAATAATTGAAAAGCCATTAATTTTCTCCTCTTTTCCTGTATTGTCCAACACATTGTAACTTGCAGGCGGTTGCAGAAAAGAAGCTCAAGGAGCAGCAGCAGTAGAAAAGGTTATGACAGTGATTTCTATTAAAGCATTAGAGGTAAGTGAACTGCCCAAGCTGCCTTATAAAATGAATGAAATTGAATAATAGCTCTCAACTACCGTGCAGAACGCAATAGTTTCTAAACACGGCGTTTTGAAAATGTGCGTAATTTGTACACAGAATAGTATGTAAATATTAAAGATTCACTTATAATAGGGCACGAGCTGTGTTCATTAGCATTCAATTTGAATTCCTTGTCACGGGCAACGGGAATTGCAGCATTTTAAATTGTATCTTGTGTCAACCAGCCGAACAAAAACAATTGAATTGTATACTTGATGCAAGAGAATGTCCATTCAAATCATCCTGATTTCTAATGTGATCTGTATCAAAATAGAAAAGTAAAGTGCCAAAAAAAGAGTGCCGCGACACATTGTCTAGGCCTTCATCCAAGAAATAAAAAACGAGAGTAAATAAATGGCCAACGCATTTTTATTTGGATGCAATATACAAACAGGAATTTATAGTGGCTAGTTACAATATCCGTCTCAAGACCATCAAGTCTCCGATCTCTCTAAATGTTTCTTAGACACATTAATATTATGCATATTATTGGTCTGACAGCCACTTTGATATTAAATGGTTACTTTTAAAAGGCGAGAGATCGATGACCGACTATAACTGACGACCACCAAAAAACTGTGAGGGAAGTCCATTCAACAAACTTTGTACTGAGAAAAGAAGTCCACAAAATGATAACATTTATTATTGTTTAAAATGGTCGTCATCATCAGCTCTTACATAAATGGATGAGGTGGAGAGGGTGCTCGGGCCATTATAAAATACCTACGTGAACAACATCAAAATCGCTTTGAATTTATTGAAGGGTGCCAACAAGCATGAATACCATAATGCACTGCAGTACAGCGAAAGGTAAAAAGGGAGTACAAATATCTGGCAGTTGACATTATTATATCATTATCATCAGCAGTAGTTCTCGCTCACGTATAAGCGCATGCACTTTCTTGTTTTGAGACAAGATACAGATTTGAAGACTAGATGAACTGCACCAGAGGCAAACCAATATATACACAAGATTGTTTATGTCGAGCACAGCGTTCCCCGATAAGAAGAGCTGTAAGCGATTTTTAGTGGGGGATGGATAGATGGATTCGAATTCAACCAAAGCATATAGCAAACCTTAGGTGAATTTTCATCATTTTTTTGAATGAGGGGCGTTGGACGTTATATGCAAATATGCAGGGGAGAGATCTTGCTCGCTGCTCACTTGGTTTCGTATTCGCACGTACGCACAATAAGATCAAGTTACAAATTATCTGGTCTCACTTTTCATCCTTTTGTGTATAGCTATGAATGACCTGCTCTGCTATTTGATGTATTTATAACGAAAGGATTCCTATATGGTTTGGAAAGTCACGATAATATGATAATGTGTGTGGTGGTGGAGCTAGTTGGTCACCTCAAATGAATGAGTTGACGTGATGATGAAAGGGCGATCCCGATCTGATCACAAACAAAAGAAGTGCAGTTAATATTTCGCTGTTGCAGTGATCTAATATGCTTGTCGAGCCTTCTATGGTGGACCGCTTGTAACATGCTATTTTCAACCCATTTTAAATGGGATTAGTTTTACAAATCTAATAATATATTAATATACGGTATTTGCATATCATTAAAGGCTCGATTCGAGAGAAAAAACAGATTTTTTTCCAATTCTGAACTTCTTTGGTTTTATATTAAAAATAAAGGGAACAGGGTAATTGGATAATTTTCAGTCATATGTTAATTAAACATGAAGTAATTTAGCCAACACATTAAATTATTGCTAAAGACAAGGAACAGTAATTTTAGCAGGTTATATAAAATCGATAGGTATTGAATATCGTGCTGTATCCAGTCATGCACCTAGGTAGTGGATACACCTTCAACAAATGAAAATGAATCTCAAAACATTTTTGATTTACAAGACAACTCCAATCAGGCAAAACCCTTTGATTATTATCTCATTAAACAGAGATGCTCATTTATCTATCAACTGTTTAGTAGGAGAGTGCAGAGCATCAAAAAGATGATAAATCAATGAGCCCTGTCTACTTTGCATATGACGGTGTCAGAGAGACCACCCAAGAGACATGCTCACCTAGTCTAATTCGTCAATTTGTATGACATATTATGAACCCTTGGGTTTCTCCTCTCTTTGGGCTTTCTCAATTAGATAATAGGCACATAAATGAGCTCCTACACAGAAATAAGAACAAATACGGGAGAGACGATGTGATATCAATAAGCAAAATTCATTGAGAAGAATAATTCTATTATTCATACATCATCTTTCCTCCCACCAACCTGACAAAATTAACTGATAGCAGCCAAAATATCCGTTACAAAGGGTGATGTACGTGCTCGTCCATGACGTAACGAGAGCAAATAATAATATAGGAAAAGAACCTAAAATATTATTATGATTTTATATTCAATTTCATTCGACGCGACTCAAGTGGGACACTGTTTGCTAGACGTAAATAAAATGACATGAGGTCACAGGGTTAGGTCTCCCATTACCCAACTATTTTTTAAAAGCAGCTTTTAATAACAGCTTTCAAAAAATGAGTAAATACATTAGTATAAAACGTGCAATTAGCAAGGAACACTGTCGCTACAAAAGCCCAACAGGACTAGACTACTCCTTCATCTTTGTCAAGCGTGTTTTTTTTCAGTTGAGAGTTTTTTTGCAAATATTTTGACAAAAGCCTTTATAGTATTCAAGTATTCCATAACATTCTGCAACAATGCATATTGTTGTGAGTTGTGGATACCTACTTTTTGAAAAGCTCTTTTTGTATCAGAAGAAAGACTCCCACACAAGCATTTCTGCTATGGACTCCGAACGGACATAAATAAATGGTAGAAAAAGAAGGGAGAGTAATCATCCCAATCATCATCATTTTTGCAACAACAACACATTATCATTATTTATTTATTTACGATTGCGTCCATCCATATACAAATTCTCCTTTCTTTTCTTCCTCACCTGTCTCATCTCACCTCATCATCACTTTTCCTTTCAAGACAAAACTTTTTTTTAGAAAAAAATATCCCAATAATTCTAGCAGCCGATTATGAGAGACTTTCAATGTAATTCACAATCCGAATGCAATATTATGATGCTTTCTTTGGAAAAAAGAAGTGCTAATTCATCTCTGATATTTTTTATGTGTGTCAAGAGCTGTTGCTGGTTGGTCTATACCTTCTGGCTCTTGAGCATGATCCTGCTGACGGTGATATATGGGAATGGTGATGGCTGCAACTGATAAACTTGCAGTGCAATAATATGATAGCTTGGCTTTTGTGCGTTTTCTTTATGCTCATTCATGATGATTCAACAAGTGCGTAGGATTTTATAAAAGTGAGTAATGATGGTTAGACAAAATATTACATCGTTTATTTTATCACAACTTATTTTCGAGATTGGACACGCACATATGTTATTGGACAATGACGATTTTTTTGAACGAGGACACACAAAAAACTGAACAAGATGCTAAAGTGCTATTTCATTAGGCAATTGAGGAGTTGTGGTAAAAGTGTTGAATTTCATGTTAAGCACCTGATGAGCACAGGTGCTTTTTGATAATAATGCTCATTATTATTACTTGCAATTTATTCGAAAGGGACATGAGAAACATGACGCGTCTGAATAAGATTAATCGGTCAATGGGCATAATATTTTGGGTTTTTTGAGTTTTAGAGCGTTTCAAACAATTGGGATCGTTATGATTTAACATGCATGGAGAATTGTAGTGACAGACGGTGAGGATCAGATCACGTACGTTCAGGGAAAGGAAATAAAAAATGATGATATGGTGTTGGTGACGACACACCCTTTGCCTTGTCACTAAAATATATCTGGTTACGTGATGCTATTATTTTCTTGTACGTGCCCAAAAATACTTTGATTGTATCATCAACATCAGGTTGGTTGTAAATTGATGCTTTTAATGTCAGAAAGAAGAGCTCTGCGGGATGTTTCCGTTGAAATTGCTGACCAGTTACAACAATACACTCTAATGCGACGTGGAGTGGACGGAAGTTTCGAAAATGCACCAATTTGCTTAACTGTACCATGAGCTAACAGCCAGAGGGTTCCAATATCAAATGGTGATTTTAGTCAGCATCAATCATATTTTCACTTTTTATCCCAATTCTTTAAGGATGTTCGCTTTTTAAACGGTTGATGCCTATGCAACATGTCATTATAGTAATAGCCAAATAGCATGATTGAGGAAAAATTGACACTTGATGTTGATGTGCTGTGCAACAGTCATTTGTCAGTGGAGCCATTAGGATCATTTTTGCATTACAATTCAGATATTTTTGCATAAAATGTTTCTATTTAAGTTGGCCTAGTTCAGAGGGATTGTTGTCCATCCGCGTAAAATTATTTCCTGCATATTGTACTGAAACTCAGGTGCTATCAGGTCAAACTCAACTTTCAGCTTGCAAAAAACGTAGGTATTACATGAAACATGAGCATTTTGATCAATGCAAAATAGTATGGAAATGGAAATATGACCAACCCGGAACCCAAAATTAAAATGTGGCTGAGGAAATTTAATAAATTAATCAGGCAGGTCTGTTGTCGGTCTATTGACCATTTTAATTTCAAACATAAAAAAAAATTAATTACAAATCTATTCTCACTTTTTTCATTATATTCCCTTTTCTGAGAGATATTGAAGGCCTACCGTGTATGCAAATGACTTTAATTGTTTCTGCACTCCACACAAAACTAGACCATTGTCACAGAAGGACAAATAATAATAGATGATCAAGATATGATGAACGATTGCATATTGAAAGTAATAAAATTTCATTTGCAAAAATAATTGTGAAGTTATCACTTGCACTTGTCAGTACACCTTATACACAGCGGATATCATTGTGAAGTCTGGTAGCATTGATATCATTAGTTTAGATTCAATAACTTATCATTGACATATCATCAATAGCGGTGTGCCTCGACGATTGGGATTGAAAACACTTTCGTCATCCATATTCATCTCGATCATCATCAATGCATGCATAACTACATAATAGTCAAGAAGCATTGAACGTGCAATCATACGAGA
Source organism: Orchesella cincta (assembly GCA_001718145.1). Lineage (NCBI taxonomy): Eukaryota > Metazoa > Arthropoda > Collembola > Entomobryomorpha > Orchesellidae > Orchesella > Orchesella cincta. Next base: position 100,331 of record LJIJ01000211.1, on the reverse strand, counting down.
ATATTACGAGAAAAATGAAATAATCTAGAAAAAAATGTAATTCTGCATTTGATAGCGGCGGCCCGTAACATTCAAATCAAATAACTTGATTCATTTTTATGCATGAGTGAATATACCAATAATGTACCTAGTGTTAATGTTCTTGCGTTGAGTTGTATTATTCTCATGTAATCATTTTTTGTAGAAACTTCACGGAATGGCGTGGTGAGGAGTGCTGGGATGTTAGTAAATTGTCATGTAAAAATGTGAAGGTGGACAAGTCCTATAGCGTTTTGTTCCCTTCTGTCTGACAGCAGTTTATTGATGGCTTTGTGTAGTGCATAGTGAACTGCATATAAACAATATGTCTCAAAGAAAAAGTCAATAACTTGCCCTACAACATCACAATGTAATTCGACTGCATAATGTAGATCAACAATCGGAAAGTTATCGAATCCCCTACAGATATATATGGCTATATCGTATTTACAACTTATATGTAAATGTATTCATGTTGACAGTATCCTTTTGTGGAGGCTGAGGAATATAAAAAATTCACAAAATCAGAACGTTTTTCTTTGACTGATTGGTGAGTAAGTGCTGAAATCTAATAAAAACTAGACGACAGGGACATAATCAGGCAGGACTTAAAATCACGTAAAATATTTGATACAGTTGGTGGCACACCGTGTGAACCAGATTGCCTTCAGTTACCATTACTCCTACTGATGTTAATATTTAACGTTAGCCAAGCTTGTTGTAATTAGAGTGACTTCTAAATGAGTCATTGTAAGACAGGGTTCCAATTACGTTCATTCGATAGTGGACTTGAGATTTGCTAAAATTAAAGATCGTAAAAATAGGAAATTTGAATAGGTAATGAAGTTATTAAAATGAAGGATGCATTTTGGTTTGTTTCACTATAGGGTTGATTTATACGGTAAAACTTTTGTTTTCCACAAATCGTGCTGGATGTTGAAGCCATTGTGACTAAAACGAAAAGGTTTAATATTTAGAGAGTTGATAGTAAGTGTTAGTTTGTTTGATTTTAAGCAAGTCTTCTATAGGTTTAGTTTGTATCTGCCTATTCGAGGAATGTTTAAATACACAAACGCAGTAGAAACGTGACCACACTATGAATACCATGTCCATAATAGGAATTCAATTGACAAACTTGGATTTTACTCATTGATCTTCAGTTTGCTTGTGGAAATCTCCTCCTATTCGACCTCTTGACACAAATTCGCTTCACTGTCAATATCAATTTGTAGCACGTACAAAGTCTTGTCATTAAAATCCATTCCAGCATATTCCACAATGACCGGCAGGGTTCCAAAATTAATTTTTTTCAATCATTCTTGATTGGTGTAACTCTCTAGCTCAAAAATTTCAATGCGAAAGGCCTCTCCACAATATAAATTTTGTTAATTCCGCTAACATAATTTGAGTTTGACCTTGATTAGTATGTAAGAAGATGAGTCGAGAGGGAAGAGCTGTAAATAATATCTCATCCTTTGATTTCCTTACTTCAAATGAAATATTTATGGTCAGTAATTACAGTAAGCCCCAGTAATCGTGCATAACCAACGTGATTACCATCATCATTAAGTTAACAGTCAAAAAACGACAAATACGGATGTAGAAACATGCTGGGCTCTGCTCGCATAACTTTTTGGCATTATAAACTCCATCCCTTTGTCAAGTCCCATGTTCTTTAACATGCGTTTAATCGACTTTATTTATGCATGCACAACAAAAACACAAATTGCCGTTTTTACGCATAGAATGTGATCCCTCCTTTGAAGATGAGCCAAAACACGTTTTCGGCTTGACTTCAACCTTGACTTTGACGATTTTATGTAGCCACACGACACAACACGATAATATTGAGAGGCAAAAAGTAAATAAGGGATGATGATATATGGACATTTCACGGCTATTTTTGTAACTTATTTGTCCACATCCAACCCAACCACCACCCTCAACAGGGATGAAGAGGAATGCTTGCCAAGTTCAAAAAAGCCATGGTCATCTTTGCACACGAAATTTCAGTTTTACTCGCTTACGCTCAACCTTGCCAATTTTTTATGCGTGAGTTGATGAATCCCTCAGAGAATTAAGATTGCGATGATGATTGGAATGAAGAAGTGCGTGAGATTCAAAAGAGTAAGGAGGAGGAATTAAAAATTCCAAGAAAAGACAGGCAAGGTAAAAAATTCAAGAAATTTTTCAAGAAATTTTATTTATAAAAAGAAATTACATTCCTTTGCAAAAGTAATTACTTATACGCCCTCCGGCCCATCATCACATCACATCACCACCAATCCAATTCAAATTCAAAACTCATCACCATTATCATTTTATTCATTCATCACCATTTTCAGTTCAAAAAGTCCAAACCTCATTTCCCATCGTCATAGTTGGCTGATGAAGAAGAAGCGGCTTATTAAATGCTTTTTGTACCCTTGCCATATATAATTTTTTTTATCGAAAAAGGATATTAGCAATTTAGAAAAAGTAGACTGGTAAAAATAGCAAGAGAGAAAGATACATTGTTGTATGACCACATAAAAGTGTTCTAATGTCTGCAAGGACAAATGGGTTGGATAAAAAATATATTATTCATACCTAAATTTTATTTTCGTTCCAAAATTGGGTTACTGCATTTTAATATTTTTCATTGCACTTCAACAATTCCCTTGGATTGGTGTCCAATTACTTATCATCCATTCATTACAGAATTAAAATTAATACAAAGTAATTTGAGACACTCTATTAAACTTTTCCATTCTCTAAAGTACGTACAAGTGTATATATATAGGATTTATCTTTCTACAGAGAACACGAAAGGTGTACAACGATGTTGTTTAGGTTTTTTAAAAGAAAAGTAAGAGGATCTTGGATTTTGGACTGCATTGTTCCGCTTAATTTTGCCATGCTCTGTGCATAATTCTTTTGCATGCTGCTTTGAATTCATTTCCTTTCATTTTTTATTTAAATTCAAGGTTCTAGTTTTGAACTCGAATGGTTTATATAAGGATATTTGAAATAAAAAAGCGTATCACATCAACAACATCACCCTCGTCTACTGTTTACATCTCGCCTTGTTTAGCGAGCTGAAGAGAAGCCGGCTTTACGCATGATTTGTTTGCACAGTTAGTGTAAATAGTATAACAATGGGGGTGAATTGAAAAGGGCGAGTAGGCAACCCATATCCCCTAATTTTTAAGATATAACATTTTGATAGGATTCGATATGATATCATGTCATGCATGTCCCACTAATAAATGCTAATTGGAAGTACATAGGTAGCTTGATTATCCCATATGATAATAATGTGATATAGTGAACTTTGTAATTATGGAATCGATGTAGTAGAGCAGCGGAAAATATAAAAATAATTTTCCCCCATAAGTTTGACGGCGAAGCAAAGGTTTTCGCAAGTGCTAAAAACTAGTAATTTTAAAGGTGATCCGATAAGTGCTTGCAAAAGTTAGCCCAACATAAAGTCATAATGTCCGTAAAAATCTTTTCAGACAGACAAATATTTTGAAATGTACTAAAAATATATAATAGTATGTAGACATTGGAAAGGCTGAATTTAGATTTAGCTTCGAGGTCTCATTTCTACTGAAATTTTCTGTTTGTATTCAGAATTTGACTCGATAGTTTTTCAATGCCTACTCACGCCTGCAGTATCGTTTCTAACAAGTTGGGGGAACATTTTTATTTACAAGAATAAGGAGTCAATAGGGAAAATGGTACATGGTCCTTAGTTTGCGACAGTCAATCCTACACGAGTCGTTCAAGTGACCACGACCACACCACCACTGCCATGCCACGCCGTCGCCGTAAACCCGAATATTAATTTTGGGGGCTTGTTCATTCGATTGATTGTGATATATGTATAGTTGCAACTAACCTTCTCTTCACAATATTTACATTCACCACTTTTACGCGTATTCTTGATGACATTTTCATTTTGAACTTGAGCATTGTTCCCCAAAATGCTTGACATTTCATCAGCTTGTTTGTTTTGCTGATTTGCATTGTTTAAAAAACGCTTGAAGCTTAGCCGACAGCTCACACATTTTGGCTTTGCCTTCGTCCATTCATGCCACCAAATTATACTTTCAAACCAAACGACAAATCAAAACCAAATCAGTTCTCCTTAAGTAAAAGCAAATACTTATTTATGGCCATTGGTTTGGTTTCTGTAAGAGACAAACTAACTAACTCTGGCTGACATAATATCAACAAAGGCATTGTTGATATTGCAAAATAAAATGAGAGTGCCAGAATGGTTTGCGGTTATTTTTATTTATTTGCTTTGATGCTTTGTTGTTTGGTTGGGTGTGAAAAACTCATTTTTCTCGAAAGAATGAATGGATGAAAATCAAAAAGCGATTTGTTATTGTTACACACATATTTATTAGCAGTAAAAACCACACTTTTCTGTCATGTTCCCAATTTTACCCCTCATCATTTCAAATAAGTTGTTTTTACACATACGCATTCATTAATTCATGTGGGTTTTGGTTCAAAATTCTTTCGAGGAAAATGGCCGACTTTTTGCGTACTTTCTGCAAAATAGAATGGAATGCAACACTTGTGACTTTTCAGTTTCAGGCTTTAAAAAAGACAATGTTATTGTTTTGGGGCTACGGCCAACCCTGACGTGTCATGTGGAAGACAATGTGTGAAATGACTAGTCTCATGGTTTTTTGAGCATGCGTGGAAACGGAACAACTTTTTAGAGATTTATGGTAACACTAATAAAATTACGAGGACGAGTCACAAATAAAATACAATTTTCTTCAATTTGGTACTCAAACCAGACCGACGCTAAACGTTACGCTTTAACTTCGGTAACCTTCTTTGTGGGCAAGAGCGCAATTGATGGTTGCAGGAATTGGGTGGAAGAATAATTGTGAGTTTACACAATCTGGAATTACCAAAGCTGAAAGCAGTGTTAGGATAAATATGCTGTTACTTTTTATAAATACAAAGACGTTTGTGCTCGAAACACAGTGACACTGAAGAAAGTAAACCCGAACCCCAATATCGTTGTAGATTTTAATTAGATGAATTTAATTTAATTAATATTAACAGCTTCAACAATGAAACAGTAGCTTCTACAAATGTTTTCAACAGAAAATGCAAAAAATGCAGTTTCCTCAATTTTATTTTTCTGGAATGAACAATATGAATGAAAGAGCGTCAATATAAAATTAAACATAGAAGTAATCATTTCATTTCTACGTAGGTGAAAAAGGGTTGCCTCATTATGTTGCGTCTTACAAATGACAGAGCAATGTTAAATTAATAAATAATCATTCTCGGTCAGGATCCATGAAGAAGGCTTGTTTTAATCTATTACCCCCAAGAAAACATTTGAAAACCGCAATCCATTCTGCCGTTCATTATCAATGTCATTATTCATAGAGAAATAGTTACTAAACCAATAATCATTAATCCGGCATACATACTTGACAAGAATGTAACTGACTATACATACAGAACGTGCTATGAAATGTAAGTAAAGCTTTTTACTTATTGAGCCCCACTCAAATGTAAATTGGTATGATGCAAAGTACAACCATGAAGAAACGTAATGGATTGTTATTTTTCAATAACCATCATCATCATCACATTTTCATCATGGAGAAATGACAAAAAACACGCATTAGCTAAACCACTAACGTGCCAGTTATACCATAACATGACAGTTAAGTGGTCTCCACCCGAAAACGAATTGAAAATGACCACATGCCCATTGCGCTACATGTTATTATGCTATATCAATTTAAAAATAACTTTGCATTACATTCAACCAGGCCAGATCCACCAAAAGCAAACGTTCCCATTCTTTCTCATAGTGCTTCTTCGTCTTCTCTGAAGCAAAAGCCAATCAAAGAAATACACGGGAGGTCCCTCCAACCCAAACCAAAGCAAATGTGATGTGCACATGTGATATGACATGATTATTAATATCATTTTAATCCCACTAAATTGTAAAGTGGATTCAGTCAGTGAGTCTCTAGTCGAAGTGCACTCTCAATTGAACTTGATTACATGTTACATATTTTTGTGCACACACACCACAACAGAGAGAACAACTGGGTTCTTGATTTTTTCTTGCATCTATCATTTTCAAACGTGCTACTGACTGACTGACATAAAAAAAGTAAAATTGTTGTGTAAAAACTAGGCGTGTATGTTAGTTAGGACGTACGTAAGCTAAGCTGCTTAAAAAGACTAAAAAATGAATGTGTGCTCACAAAGAAGGATGCGTTGCATTGTATCCAAACCCAAATGCGTTTTTTGTATTGTTGCTCGCAAAATGAGAAAATGTATGGATGACGGGAATCAAAATCGAAGTGCTTATGCAAGCGAGACGAGGAGACTTTTGTACAATGTGGCGTAAATTGACGTTGAACGCAGAGTATACGTTTTATTATCGTATCAATACAGAGAGATATAAAGCAAATTTTTATCGTATCGTAATGTAATTGATCATCATCTTTGAGATTTTTGCTCACGGGCAAATCTTTTGTGCTTAAAAATAAAGCAGAGAAGCAAAATCATCATGTCCTATTGAAAAGGGGTTGACGATATAAGAAAAATGTGTGTAGCTTACAAAAGCAACTCCATATACGATTTTTTGGTATGTGCGGACGGAGCGTATGCTTTAAAAATATCAGCGAAAATGGTAACATGTGAAATGGCACATCATCTTGAGCATTGATCGTCGTTTCTCTTTAATGTGAAGTATATAAACCTATTGAAAATGATGGGTGGGAAGTGATATTGATCTATAAAAAGGTTCTAGATATTCTTTGAGCTCCAGTTTTTCTCCTGCTAACTTAATAATATCTGCATAGATGGCAAATGTTATATGCAATGTGTGTAACACACACGGATTGTTTTTGTTTGTACTTTTTTTCAAATATCTGATTATATGTCGACCCAAATTAAGTTCGTTATTTTGAGCTAGCTCGCACCAAACACCCAGCTTGAATTGAACAAGCACGAAACTGTTTTGGTGAAAGCCGTGAACGTCAGAAGAGAACGGCTCGAGATTGAATTTCGAAAAGTGATGACATGACACGGCACAGCGATGCACACACTGCTTAAAGTCGGGAGTATCATGACTTGTGAGAAGATGCGTTAAGCGTCAGCCCGGATTTAATCCCTTGTGACAGTCGTCAACATGATGACGAGATGATAATGATGATGATGATACACGCATCTTATAGGATTTCATCTCTTGATAACGCGGAGAAGATTGTCTTTGTAAGCAGGTGAAACAACTGTAAAATAGGCAGGGATAAAAAAATCGAAGAGGATTTGATGAATGTGCTCTTTTCCTTTCCTCGCAAAAATGCACCCATGTGCACTAATGTGCGTGTCATGATGATGATGGTGGTATCCATATTAGCCCTATTACATCTAAAGCAGCATGTTGGTGGCACAGGTGGTTGATGCCGTATCACAATGGAAAATTGACAAGTAAAAGTTCTAAAATTATATGTGCATACTCATGAAAAAAATGAGCATCCTCCTTCAGCTTTTATATAATACAACATAATTTACTGACTGAGTGGTGATGATGATGATGAACTTATATACTACACTCACTCACTCACTCACTCAATGCGCATGAAAGCGATTTAAAGGATTGGTATTGTTGTGAGAAAAGAGCAAGAGTTTAATTTGAGATGAGAGAGAGAGAGAGAAAAAATCGAAAGTTGTCAAATGGCCCTATTGTACTTATTATGTGTGGCCGAAAAGACATTAGACGTAGAACAGGTGTAATAAAAATTGCGCTCAAGCATGTGTGGCAGCTGAAAATACGTACAGAAAATTCTGTCCAATAGCATATTTTGAATAATATAAAATCTAAAAGAGTTAGCTCAGATTGTTAACCTTCACCAATTCATTTTGTCTAATTGAGATCTATCAAGGATACAAAGAAGTATGATGTGTTAAACAAAAGCTCAATGAACAGCTTCAATTTTGAGTAAAACTTAATTTTAAAACGAAACCATCAGAGTGATTTATCAGCAGCTAACGAAGAAAGTTTCAAAAATTTCCCCACTGAACCTCTTTCAGTTCTTTATATGTATATTTGTGAGCTTTGAAAATGCTAATTTGTTATAATGAGGCACGAGCTTTAAATATTTACAAAAATGCTCAACACTCTTCTTAAAATTATTTTTTCGCATGTTTATCTTTCCTGAACACTTCATATTCGACTGATCTCCAACTCCCACCACTCCTATAAAAATGCTCATTTGCCTAATTTCATTTTTGAATATCAATTCTTCCTGAATGGCACCTTGAACCGTCTGCATCTTTTCAGACGTCATACCATACCCGTCATAGGATCTTTTTTGCCATTGACCAATAACGTATTACCATGTTTGCAGCCACACGCGCATGCGTAGAACAGGAACTATTTGCAAAATGTACGCGTAAATAATTTTTAATTGCAATGTTGAATGTTAAATAATATTGCAAAACTCTTAGAGAGCCATCAAAACCTTTTAACGTCACAATTCATTTACAAAATCACAAATGCCTGTAACTATAATGAAAGTGGACAGCCGAAAAGCGTATTTTATCGAGTTTGAATAAAAAAATGCAAATGAATTATCAAGAACTTATTTAAGGGATGCGTTGAAGTTGTTGAAAATTAAAAAGCAAAGTAAGAGGCTGGGAATATCACGTTGCGGAAGTGAGCTTCACATATCCCAAGAGATGAGAAGTGTTATCTTGTTTTAAACGAAATGCAAAGGGATACTAGAGGATTATGCACGCACGCGCTCAACGCGTATGCATGCATGTCATGTTCCTCATATTAGTAGAGTGTCTCTTTGCCAAAAGAAGATGATCAATACGAAATGGAAGACGAAAAACAAATGTCAGTTCACACTAAACAACCATCAAGTGTCGAAGTTAAATGGAATTAATGATCATCATCAGTTTCATCTGGCGCTTCTCTGTCATTAATTTATTATCGAAGCTTCTTCGTCCATCATCATTTACAAATTTGCATAAAATCTCTTACATGGAAAAATACGCAAATAGTTTCAGTTTAAAAACATAATGCCTTGATTATATAGGTACGGTAGGTAATGGGGTCCTTTTCATCTTCCTGTAATTTCCTCCCTAATTACAGTCATTTACTAATGGACAACCATTTTATTTAATTAACTGGTGCAGATTGACTGCCTTCAAGTGAACAAACACTTTGCGTAGCATTAGCGTCTTCAGGTTTTTTCGTGTATTTAATTTAATTTTTCTTTCCTGTAGATGAGTAGACTCTTTCTGTATCGTTGTAGAGTCAAGCTAAAATACTGTGCTTCCAAATTATCTAACTTTCAAATTATTGAACTGAGCTAGTTCTAATTAAAACGGATTAGTTAAATTAAATTAATCTGAACTTGTCAGGATGCTGAAAACACATTGACCTTTAAAGACGAACTTGCAATATGAGCAGGTGGTTAACAAGGCAAGAAAGTAAATTACCCTTTGTAATGTTCGTAGCTAATAGATAATCTGTTGTAATTTGCTCTTTTAAATGGTTTAGATGTCTGATTAAGACGATTACTAAACTAGCCAGCTCGATCTCTAACTTTGATCTCCGATCTCTCTTCCTTTCCCTATCATTGTGGTAGGAATGTGATGAGTGATGGGCTGTGGGAACATTTTGGTCTCTCATGCTGCGTATGTCGATATTGCACTTTAGAAGTACAACGTGCACTCTGCCATTCTTCAGGCATTATGAAAATCTTCTCTTGGCATTTGGCACTTTTCCATGGGCCACTGCCATGGACAGCGAACTCATGTCAAGTCAGCAGTTCAAAACTTAAGCGTGTTATGGCACCACACCACACTTCACTCTCTTGTTTTTCTGTGGTTCTTCGACTCAATCGTCAGGATATAGATTCAAGAATGCCGAGAGGTACAAGAAGAGAGCAATACTAATCCACTGTGAACAAAAGGTATACACATACCGCAAGAGAAATACAATTTTTTCTCGCTTGATTGCAGTTTTTCTGCTCATGCAGCGTTATGTTCTTGTCAGTTGGTGGTACTTTAATAAATGTTGACCGAAAACATGATAAAAATTCATCTTCATTTTCATCTCTCTCTTTTTTTACATCAAAAACTGTGTAAAACTCGCTGTGATGATGATGGCCATCAATGATCAGGATTGAAGATGTCATTTTTACAATGAAAGCATTTCATATGAAATCCATAGCCATAAGAAAAAAGGATTCATGCATTGTTGGCTCATTTAACCTTTTTGACTCCTAAAAAGCTGTGATGTGCAATAATGCACACTCTTTTTGCTTGTTTACAAGCAATATTCTCAAAGATAGAATGTTGTTTTGCTTCAATGAACGATTTTTCTTCCTCTTCACATCTTCCTTCCTGAAATATCACTTTTGAGAAATGGCTTCAAACTAACTGTCCCTAGTTCACTCACACCGCGCATAAAAAATGTTGCTCAACGTTATTTTTTGTAAAAAAAACTGTTGCATTTTTTATGAGATTAGGAAGTTTGAAATATATAATGTAATGTATTACAACTCAATTTTTTTTAAAGTGAGGAAGTCCATAATAAATTAGAATTTAAAAATGTTAAAAAGTGGATTAAAATATGCATGTTTATAAAGTCCCTGTCCACAGTCTAGCCTCAAGAACAACATTATGCCTAATTTACGCACATTTATCAAAGCCATTAATATTTACCAAGACTGGCATTACATAGCGCTACATATAATCATATGCACTTTTGGGAACTATCATTTTAAGAGAATAAATGCATGAAATGAAATGATTAGTAGTCAACTTTCGAAAAATGAAAGGAACTCTTTTCAAAGCTCATCATCAACAGCTTAAATATTTTTGGGGGTGCTAATGAGCCATATTTTCCTTTGCCTTCGTCATAATTTTGAGGCGCAGCAAAATAGGATAACGTTCATACGGCAGTTTTTTTAAGGTATTATTTTTCGACCAAGAATAAAACGATGATTCCTTCTGATTGTTTGTTTTTTCTAAAGTCAGTGAGCAAATGATGTTTATTAAGTTAAAAAAGTAAATCAGGGCTTGTTTGCATGCGAATTACAATTACAACTAATGCTCGTTAAGGAACTCAAGTCTGTTGGGTTTTGAGTTTATAATTCGTTTCATTTTTTATAAGTCTGAGGCTCTGTCAAGGTGTGGTGTGAACTGTAATATTAGTTACGTGCCGTGTGTACGTACGACTTACCGGTGCAATGAATGACTGACCTCAAAAAATAGATTTCTGATGATGATGGTGGTGGTCGTGTCTACAGTTTTAGCGTGTTGGTCTGGGGCTGATACTTGAATTCAGAGCAGATTTTTGAAGCTGCTACGCGTAAATAAGATGCAGATGATATGACAAAAGCAACATGTTCAAGTGGGCAAAATAAAACTGAACTGAATGCATATTTTTTTGGGAAGTGTGCCATTTAAGTATGAATGAAGGGGAAATTGGATGTTAGGATATCACAGGGACAGGGTTGAAACTCGATACAAGAAGGTACTCAACTCATGTAGAGTATAGGAGAGGAGAGAATGTATTGGTTGATGCAGTTCAGAATTTAATGTGAATTTTCGACCAATTTAAGCCGCAAATTAGAGTATAGCAGCTCTTGTTTGCCCTGAAGTTGTGGATATAATATAGTGCAAACTTTTTGCTCAAAAATTTTCATTACCTCTGCCATTTTCAGCCTTCAGAAATGACTTAAATAAAAGGGAATGCCAATCGTGAAGCTCAAGGTTTTTTGGGCAAAATAATTATTTCCGATTCGTACAAATTCGACCAACGTGCGAGGCATTGCAGCGTGACAAAATATATGGGATTTTATAAAATTTAATCACTTTTAAAACAATCACTGAGTTTAAGTGTTTTAAATAATCAGGGAAGTAAAAGAAAAATAATATATCATCGATTAGAAATTAAAAAACAAACCGACAAAGGACAAAATGTAACCTACGTCAATTTGATTGAGAATTCAGTTCCTTGACACTTCTCAGCGGAAAGATAATCACAGGTTAAAAGGAAGGCTTATGAGGTGTTTGCACTTGAGTCATTGAAAAGTACAAAGTCAAATTGATAGTTTAAATTTCATCCTCAACAACACAACTTGCAATTTATGCAACTGAATTGTTACATTTGAAGCATAATAGTGTCCTTCCTATTGCGTACACACATGACACGAAAGGGAAAAAAGAAATCATTTAATTGTACACTCTTCTCAATACCAATTTTATATTGAATTAGAAGAATAATGGAAAGATCTTGTGTGTGAGTACCACGCCACGCATTTAAACTAGCTGCGAAACTTATTTGAATAAGTAATATGGAGTAGGTTCTTTGTTAATGTTCGTATGCATAAAAATTGTGTACATTCGCAACAATGTACGCACCACCGCAGTACTAGGTAGAGATCGAGGGGAGGAGACATTGTTAAAAAACCTCCATTGTCGTTTTCGTTTTTACTCTGTCAGGAAAACATGCGTTTTTACACGGTTATTAAACTACAAAAATTGCATTGCATTGCACATTTTTCCTTCTCTCTCTTTCTGATTCTTCCATTCCAATTCCCTTTGCCTTGGCTTCTCTTTTAAACAATGGTTGAGTGAACAAGAGCTAAAGAAGGAGGTATTTGCATATTGCATACAATTGCAATCGTTGTAGAACATGCTGAGACTCGACTTGACTTTACGTGATTCTTGTTGTAACGTAACACAGAATGCAGACAAATGTCGGAAATAAATGATATAATAATAGATGTTGATGGTAATGGCGATAAAATAGTAATGTAATAGTAATTACAATGGTTGGTGGCGGCATGAGAGAAGCTTTGGTTGCAAAGGACGATTTAATTGTAGCGTAATAAAATCACACTTTTCCCAATGAAACAAACAAAACAAATTAATTGCGAACCTTATTGAAGGTAATGATGACGACGAGGTGCCGAGAGGGCAAAGTTCTAGTTTCTACAAAGTACAGCGCCATAAAGCCGTTTATATTTTTAAAGCAATTGTCATTTTGTCAAATTTAAGCGTTCAAATAAATTTTAATTCTCTTAAATTTATTAATATGGCAGTCAGATCATTCGTGCCCAGCTTCGTTAGGAGTTTTGAATTAGGCACTAGGCATCTGAAAGGAGGAATTCTTATAAATTTATATTTTACAACCATATCGATAATTGCAGAAGAGTGCTAAGGTTTTGTCTCATATAACGAATCATTGATAAAACATTAATTCTCCATCATTTCCAGCCTTGGGCACTCCTCTCATGAATATTCATTTTCGACCATTTCTCACATATTCCTGGAAAAGATCCATTATTTTCTATAGACATTAACTTACAAATATGGAAACTGTGCATGTAAATGATTTCAGAGGATCTTTAATTTCTACTGCCGAATTGGAATTTATCACATAAACATCATTATAGAATGCTATTATTGTCCATATCAAAGCAAGCCGAATGTCAAGGTAGAAACGAATCTTCTCAACCTTGAAACAAAGTAATGTGATGATACGAAAAGGGAAGAAGAAAATGATAAAGATGATCCACCTGCTGTTTTGTTTTTGTTTAGTTGAGTTTTGTTGATAGTCACATCACATCACTGAAGATGAGCATTTTTGTGGTAAAAATATTCATTTTTTCGCCATCCTTTTTATAAGGATTATTTTGAAATGAGTATGAAACCACAACTGAAGAGTAGGCAAGTTAGTAATAAACAACCACATAATATAAAATACTTTTATGCGCAAAACTATATTGTATACCTATATCAAATGGCTTATGGCTTGGTTTCATGTTCGTTAATAACAATCATCATCTTCTTCCAAATAATAATCAACATTTTGTCTCGTCTTCTTCTTTTTATTAAAGGACTGGTCGTGAGCAAGCACGTCATTCAAACGCTGAGTTTTGCCTTAAAATCACCTTTGTTCATCAAAATATACAGCCAATCAAGGTAGATGTTATGTGTTTTATGTAAATGCGCCGCAACATTATGTCCAGCAAGAAAATATTCTTTTATACTCTGGAAACAATATGGGATCGTGAAGAAGATTCATCCACGGTGCGGTATGTCAACTCATCATCATCATTTTTATCTGAAGGCACATCCGTCTTTCAATCTCATCTCCATTTTCAGCTCCAGCCACAAAAAATCTTTTATGATATCCAGTTAATGACTCAGATTTTGTTGCCTTTTCCCGATCACAGCGCCGAGCTAGTCACGACATTTTATAAAGAGTAAATATCTTGTGGGAGATTATTACACGCTTAGTCAAATACGGGTTTTTGGCTGGGGGCCATAAACCATCATAAAATCTTTTCAGGATCTTCTCAGTCGAGTTGATTACGGAATTCATTATTAATTTAGAGATATATTGTTCCTCTTTTAACTTTTGCATTCCAGAACCAACCAGAAAAGATATGCACATGCTCGTCTAGAATTTCTCAAGGTTTTCTGGGAGTCGGTCAACTTTGCTTGTACCTGCAACCACCATTGACCATTAGGTATATGCAAGTATAAAAAATCACCCTTTTATTCTCCTCAATAAGCGAAGTCATTATCGGCTTACTTATATAATTAGAAAACAACAATAATAAAAGTGGCGGATATTTATTAGCGTTGAACGTAGAACAGATTGATTACAAAAGGGAATATTTTTGCCTCTTGTTGATGGAGTATAAGGAATGCAGACTTGAAGTACGCAAATGTAAGCCTATTAATCAAGAGCTATTGACAGTTGGCTAGATTCTTTCTATGGTATGCTTTTATGAAAAAGAACAACTTTTTATTCCTAAATGTTCAGCAAAAAGAAGAGAAGCGTTACAAATTTATGCAAACAGTATTTTGCCCTTTTGTACCTATCAAAACCAGCGCCCAGGTGTAATCCTGTGACCAGGAATTCACCAAATGTCAGCACCCAAATCACACTGACACGACAATATCGAATAATTCCGGTTTAGCTTGTCGTTGGAGATGGGATATTGTCAACAGAAATTTGTAATTGAAATTGAGAAGGTTTTTATTGTTCTGGGATGTAAACTATCATTGGAATCTTTATAAAAGTTGCATGAAATCCGTGAAGACCTTCAAACTATTATGGCACAGGTGATACTCTCAACTGATAATGGGCGTTTGCTCACAAAAAATTATGATTGTGTTTGGCATATAATGGCATTAGCACTAATAGTAAGACAGCATCATTTACCTGACTGAAGAATAAATGGTTTTGTTGCAATAAAAAAGAGATATTATGCATATTGCTTGAAGGCATAAGAGTGCATGTCATACTGATCTTGCCCAGTGACACACTGATTGAATTTTACGTGCATTATCTTTCCTCAGTACTTTTTTGTTGAGTATTTCTTTTTACTTCAACCTGCTATTTAGAATAAGTCTTATATTCTACACACAATAAAATTTCAATCAGATTATATTCATTATGCGCACAACTGTTTTGTTCATGGACAAAAAATGTGCTTTTACCAAAATTTTTACTATACTTTGCCCTGCGGATTGATTGCGAATGGAGAGACATAAATGGCAATAAGAGAACAGGTGTCACGTTTCCTTCTTCACTCAAAGGTCACACAAATGATATGGAATTCTGTTGGGCGCATCACATCTCACAATTTTATTGTTTTCTTTGTGAAGCGACATGATATGATGGGCACGGCAGACGTAATTTTTGATGCGGAATCTGTAGGTAGGTACACATAAATCCTAATTTTCCTCCGTGATGTGGTGACGGGTCCTTTTAATGAGTTTGAGGAATTCGAAAACTAAAATGTGCTGCGTAATCAAAAGAAATGAAGATTCTGCGACGTGGATGTTCATATCCCTTTGACGTATCATTAATGTTAATGGGATTCTAATTAAAGAGATGGTTACCAGCCAAGTGAGGAATATTTCAAATGAATTCACTTTAGCTATTAGGTTTGATATTCTGCTTTGAAAGCATATACGTGCCTTGTCAATATGTTCATGAGATAGATTGACGTATCGATGTAATTAGAAATTGCTGAGAGCCTTAGAAAAGTGGAATAGCGATCCTTGGTGGACTTCATATAAACTTGTGTAAGTAAAAGTCCACTACAGCAAAATTATAAAGACTGTAAAATTAATTTATCTCATAGGTATGTTTTTCTGGGTATGTGGTGATTATTCATACTGTACGACAAACTGCTGGCCAAAACTAGCATCAAATTAGCTTTTTAATGTACACACAACCAAAGTAAACATTTTATGGACTTTCGCCTAAAATTGTGATAAGACACCCTCGTCTATGGAGCAATTAACCAATTTCCGCTTTTGATTCGTACCTAGATACACGCTGTAAATTATTGAGTGAGGACATTATGGTTTGGAAACCACATTTTATGCAAAGACGGAAATAGTTCTAACGTTAAATTATCCATCATATAATTACAACGGACATGATCAGCACTTTCAAATATGATGGTGTTATGTGATCCACCAGGACATGCTAGAACAATAAAGAATGCATCATCATCACATCCTCATCCCGTATCTCACACATCATCAGCAGTGTAATAACAGGTACATATAAGTGCATAATATTATGGCAAAGCTAGTTATTACTCTCTGGATGAATTTCGATCTCTCATTCAAAAAGTGGTAGTTTCTTAAAACAATAAAATTGCCTTAAATATAGAAGAAAACTGAGTGGGTGCTGAAAGCTGCATTTTTAGCTAAATGCAGTTAGTTGCATCGATTGAAATTTCTATTTCAAAAAAAGTGCCCAAGCTTCTGACAATTTATAGCCTCTTTACATTATTTATCTTGTTAGGAATGAAAACATGAAAATTATGATGTGGACAAGACCATTCTTCATAATGTCCACATCTCCCGCAAGAAGATGGATTGCATTGTATTAGCAAAGAATAGTTGTTACCAGTTCTTTTGTTTGTTGTACACCCCCACTGGTTGCAAATTGCAACCATTTTTCAACGTGACTAGTTTTATCGCAACTTTTCTAAACACGGCTAACTAAAAACAATGCTATAAATATTGCAAAAACAAACAAACAATTTTTAATTCACGAGAAGCTCTGCTCCTTATCCATCCCTCGACATATTATCACCCCATCAAAATATTGCTAACTAAACTCCCATCTCAGCCCACTACAATAAACGGAGTGATATAATACAGCGAGAAGCTCCCAAGTGACAACGACAACAAATGAACGCAACAGCAATGGGAGAGCAGGTGTGTCAAAACCACTTTGAACAAGATAACAAAACCAAACTAATTGAAATGAATGGAGGCAAATGCAACAATCAAGTTTAAGAGGAATTACCCAAGAAAATTACGGCGAGACATTTAACTTTTTTCTTTGAAAAGCAGCACCTTATCAGTCAGTGGTCAACTATGGGAATTAATTGAGTAAACTTAAATGATGATGAACAATAGCATAAGGGTCGATATAGCTATTTATTTACTGATTTGCTTGAAAAAATATTTGAGATTGGATGGTCATTCTACTAAAGACACCTGCTGTATGGTTGCTAGTTACATGAACCTTTGCAACTTTGTGCTATCACGCTGTGTGAAAAAGTGTTTCGATATGAACTATGAACGATTAAAGCCACCACTACTGCCACGACACATAAATTGAATGGTTACTGATGAGTCTGATAAGCAAAGCTTGAATCACACAAGTGAAGTTTGCTTGTAATGTTACTCATGAATAAAATACACGACCCTTTGATAAAGTGCAAATATGATTTGATAAAAAATTATAAATTTTCCCATTTCGTTTTTATACGAGAAGAAGACGGACAGCGCAACACGGGCGGATGGCATTCGTTTGGCATTGCCATTAAACTCTCGTATATTGCATTTCAGTCATCAAACCAATAACAAACAAAAAAAATATACTCTGTGATGGTTTCCGGTTTGGTCGGTTGATCGTCACACGACCAACCAACCGTCGTGATTGAAATGAGCTGAGCTATGCGGAGGTTCGACTTAAAAAGTCACAGACAGAGAACAAGCATTGTTTATCTAGGCATCTTTGACTGAGCAAACCTGTAACAAACAATCGTCATCATCAACATTTTTTCCTCCGTGTGCAGAACATAACCAACTTTCAATTTTTTTCTTCCCTCGACTTCAGTTTTCTTTCCGTTAATAACGCTATTCTCTTTGTCAATAAATATAGTTAACCATGAGGAGGACGGTGATGAGGTGAGTTGGCTTGGCTTCCTTCCTTCCTCCCTTCCGTTTATTAATTGATGTGAGAGATGAGCGAGATGAATGACACGCTCATTCATAATTGATGTTGCGGAGCTGCATTTTTACCTCTCTATTTGAAATTTTCACTTTGAGCTGCATTTCATTTACAGTTTTTTCTCAATTTTAATTGCAACGTCCGTGTCCGTTCCTAGACGTTTTTTCCATGCTAATGCTGCTGCACAGGTTATATGAACATATTACGATGTCATTTCAAGATAACACAAAATTGTAAGAAAAGGGGCAGCTTTTTGAAACTTTTTTTGATGATTTAATTATTTCATGTAATATTTTACTGTGGGAAATAGCTTACATTCGTGTACTTATCACATCAACAAAAACAGAATGAATTAAAAATGGGATGTATTAATTATCTAATGCCTGTAAGTGCACAACAGCAGTGCAGCTTAGCAGCAGTACCTACCAACTCGAAGCCACATGGGTGCATTTCGTTTTGCTTAATTTGCCTATAGGCCTAATTGCTACATATATTTCGTTGGGGAATGAAATGCCTTTGAGCAAGTTTTATATATACAAACAAGCCCTTAATATGCATGTAGTTATTCATACGTCACGTGATTAGGCACATAAAACAGCAAACGGATGGATGTATCGAGAGATTCAAGATAATAAAATGATTAGATAACTCTGCGAAGATCCAAGATGATTATTTTTCAAAAAATGAAGTAGATACATAGGTACATGAGAATAATATGTATATTTTAACTTCAAACTACTGCAATAAAAAGTAAATCAGTAGTGTGATGTGGTGTACTTACTAGAAGAGATGATTATCAGTCAAAAAGTGCAAGTGAGAGAATGAGAGTAATGTTGGGTTGGACTGCCAGGCTGAAGGCTATAGGTTAGATTTATTAAAAGGTGTGTGTTGTACTGCTACAGCTATACACGTGTATCTGTCCATTATTTTTCTTTGAGGAACATTTTTATGCTTGCATATTAAAATTTTGAATCTTATCTCGCGAACAAAAGTATATTGGCATGTAGGATTTTTTTCTGTTGAAAAATTGCCTCAGCCCTGCAAACTGTATTGAATTTGAGACGCAGAGAAGATCGAGTAATGCACTTTACTTTGTTACCAACAATTTCTTACGTAATAGAGTGTATTGTACTTGCTTACAGGGAACTTGGCTTTGAATTCGTAGACGGATTTCGTATGTATAGTATGAAGATTTACTATGTCTGTGGGAAAGTTTCGATACATTTCATTTTTTAAACTTGCATACTTTACGTTTAATTAAGCTACAACTAATCGCAAGTACTCGTAACGGTGATTAGATTAAAGGATATTTCAAAATGTAAACATCAGCTATAAATGCGAATTGTGTTCTGTCAGAAAAGTCACATGATTTATTAGCGTAGGTTCATAAACCAATTATGTCGGTTTCATTGATGATTAATTTTTAACAAAATGATTGTCGTACATGTCATGTTCAACCATATGCAACTAAATGTGCCGATGATGTTAATCGGGATTATTAGTTTAAGCTTTGAACTAAGAATATACTTGAAAAAGTTGATTCCAGTTTCATTTAAACAGCAACATGAGTTTTGAAGCAAACCTATAAACTATAAATAATTACAATACTGCTTCAAAATATGTTAGCGTTAAAAATACTCAAAAGTTTGATTTCATTAAAAAAGCTAGACAAGTATATTATCCAGTCTTGACTTTACCAGTAGTAGTAGTCCACGAACTTTGCAAATTAGAATGTATAAACTTCAAACTAAATAGGTAACTGAGCGTATTATCGGTTCATAGCTTTTGTACCTGAGTACATAACTTACACAATCGCTCATACCAATACCAAACAAAGGCACATCCTTCTTCAATCAGATAGATGATATATAATACCTTGCTCATACTGCTCTAACTAGCAACAAATCTACTCAGCTCAGACTTCGAAATCGTGAAGGTACTTTTGTGGCCCTTCAATTTAGAATTTATGCAGACTTAGAGAATAACATGGTGCTAGTGCTAGCTTAGCTCACAAAAAGAGATAAATTATTGCATCTTGGCTAACACAGCCACATACTACACTGATCTACTTCACGATTTGCTAAAATAGAAAATTATTGCCTTAACCAATCTCTGTACCCATATATTATACTTATTTTTCAAAACTTTTTTTCGCTACAAAAAAATGCATCCGTATCATGCACCTGCATGTTCTTGCTCCTTACAATGCAGTTTGGCATGTTAGATAATATTACATAATGAATTACGGTAGGCTGATTAGAAGCAACAAAAAATGTAAACGTAACATGTCCTACCGAATGGGGTAAAATGTTTCTCATCTGTGGCGAGATTACGAACGTATTACGTGAGCACTGATTTTGTTTGGGCTCTTTTACTTCCTCACATCTGGGCTCTCACGTTCATGCAAAAAAATATTGTTTTTGATTTTTACCAACTATTAGATCTGGAGCAAATTAAGTTATTTCATTAGGCACCACTATTTTTTAGTAGAATTTTGGTACAAACCTCACAAATCAATTCTAATGCAACTATATACATTGACTACCTAAGGTAAACAAAGAATTAGTGTAAAAATCAGGAAACACCCATTTCCAAACTCATTTTTATGCTGTTCATTAACCATTGCTTAATCATAACGTGTAATTACATAATTATTTGCAACTAGTTGCTAAAACATGCTACTGGATATTACCAAAGTAAAACATGGTGATCATTAACTTTAAGAGGTAGAAAGATGTACTAAAATCGACTATTAACTCCGGTAGTAAATCCCAATATTATGAACCGGGCCAAAAATCTCGAAGCTTTTCCCTTCCTGCTTTGTTCTTTGTGCTGCTGATAGGATTTCAACATTGCTAAATAGAATTGAATGACACATTCAAACTGACTTTTGTCTATTCAAATTCGAAAAGGAAATCAGAAAGTGGTTTAGTATAGAGAGC
Source organism: Orchesella cincta (assembly GCA_001718145.1). NCBI lineage: Eukaryota > Metazoa > Arthropoda > Collembola > Entomobryomorpha > Orchesellidae > Orchesella > Orchesella cincta. The sequence continues at coordinate 79,079 of LJIJ01000211.1, read as the reverse complement.
AGCAGAGTCGGAGTTGCAGTGTATATAATTTAAAGTCTTTGGATGGGCATCCATTATACTGCGCTCAATTCCCATTCACGACTTCTCCTTCTTGATCACCAAATAATTAACACACTTTGCCAACAATTAAAAAAGAGTTGATGAAAGTACATAATATTAGTGGTTGTTGCAGCAGCAGTATAAAAATGGTTACAAATTGCAGACCATAAAAAACATCATGTCAACAACCAGCGGTGATGAATGCGAGGAAGTGAGTAACCACTATAAAATTATTATTATGATTCAATGCGAATACAAATACATGTAAGCGTATTAGAAAAGCTTTAGAAAAGGGAAGTCGATCGTTAACGTCGAGACAAAGCGGCTGCAAAAGCTAACATTTATTTTTAGACTCGCTTACTTGTTTCTTATCGGTGGGCTGAAGCTAGGCGATGAGACATTGACCACAGGGGAGGAAATCCTTTGTGGGGCCACATTACTGGAGCTGGCCGTGTAGACGGGGCTATTTGAGGTGACAATGGACCTCACCGAAATCACGGAAGGAACGGTTGTCGTTTGCTGATTTTGTTGCTGTTGTTGTTGTTGTTGCTGCTGCTGCTGTTGTTGCTGCGCTTCCAAAATCCTTGCCGTCCTCGGGAACACAATGGAGCTCGTGGAGGAGGAAGACGTGGCGTTATTCCCTCTTCCAACAAAGACCGGTCCGAGAGGAAGGGAGGACGCAGTTATGACAGTAGTTTGTCTTGCCGACCTGACCTGAGGCTCCCACGAGGAGGAGGCAGAGGTGATGGTGGATTTTGATGACGAAGAACTACTTACCAACTTGCTGGTGCTACTGCTAGCAACCATACTGTCTAGACACGAGACTCCTGACAACGTGCCAGAAGAGACCAGCAACATCACAGTCACGAGAAACATGAAAGACATTACTGACAACGATGATAACCTCATTGTGGCTGACATTTTTGCAGTGATTCTGTCGCACTCTCAGTTTACTCAAAAAAAAAGAACCGATGCCGATACGAGATATTTCTCAACGAACCAATATAATATGTATATGTCTTCCTAGAGCTACACACCTTTTCTTGCGTGAAGGAATCCAGATTATTATGATAATTAGATTTTTAATGTGGCTGCAGTTTTTGGAGGAGTAATCACTTGAATGCGTCCAATAACATTCACTTACTTCACAGACAAACTATTTTATCATCATCATTCCAATTTTTTTCTATCCTACTCTGAATACTATACTGTTCTAAAATGCACATAATATGCATGCATCATTCATTTCATTACTCCTGCATCTCGTTGAGGGACTCTGCTCTCCTGTCATAAGTCACCATGAATCGAGTCATTTGCATTTTTGCCACACGACAAACTCTATTCGCTACTGCTTCTCAATATAATTGTTTTTATTTATTCCTCTGCTAACAGACTAACAAACGATGTTCATCAATCAAGTGCAAAATTTATTTATTGAAGCTGATCCCTGCGCAATGGCCGGTTGTTGGGTGATATCAATCAATCAATCATCTATCACTATTGCTTGTCACAAGTTATTATATTCATCATCATAAAATGCATCATTTATGAGGGCACTTGCTATATTCCTCTTGCATAACACGGTTATTATTTTTTCACCACTTTTTATAAAAATTATTATATTCAATTATGTATCCAATTAAACTTCCTCCTTAAAAAACTTCATTTGCATTTGTCGGGTCCATAAAATTTAAGAAGGAGCTTATAGCTATTTAGCATAGCAAAAAAAATATTTTTTTCAAAACAGTAGCCGTGCCGAATAATATACTCACAGCACTTTGACTCTATTTTTATAGCTCTCTCAAATTTATTGAGGCTATCAGCAGGCAGTCCTCTCAATTGGTGTTGGTGGTGGTGATAGTTGACATAAAAATATTCCTGTTTATGATCCTTTGCAATTCTCAATGCAAATTGTAGCAACTAACGCACTCCTCCTTCACCAGCGAGGCGTTGGATGGATCGATATGAATGATGAATTTTAAGGAATCCTTTTTGAAACACAATTATTGTGCTTGGCCACTTTGTTCCACTTCATTCAATCAGTGATCCATCAAGTTGTTCAAAGTGAATCTCAACAATTGACACAAAACTTCTCAAAAATTTTTACTTTTTGCTTATCTTGACAATTGGCTATTAGACACGTCCACCAAGCCACGATCAAGACAATTTCTTGTCTAAATTATCCAAAAGTCGCGCTCGCTACAATTATTTCTTGGTATGTCAATCGATTTGATAATAATGCAGTTGTAGGTTACGCTCACGTTAGCAACTTTTTAATAAATCTCCATAATATCCCCTAATAAACATTGATCAATCTGTCCAACCAAAACTTTAATTCTAGTGTTGTGTCTGATGCAGACGATGTGTGAACTATTATTATTATTATTGAGATAGATCAAGTCAAGTTTTTGACCGTCTCGGGCAACTTTTTTTTCTACTCACTCCTTCACTTAATGTGGTTGTTACTATTTGTCACTTTGATTATCAAGCACTGACTGAATGTATATCAAGATCAAAAAAATAATATTGATTTGATATAACTTATGCACTATTGCAATCCTTTTGTAAAAGACTACTTTTTCTTCCCTGCGTTGCTCACAGTTTGATTATCACACTTGTTGTTCTTATTATTTAAGCTGACAACGATGACGATATGAGAGATGTGATGTGATCAAAATATATTGTTTCCTATTTTCGAAATCATGAATATCATTTCAATAATGAAAAAGTCTGTCGATAGAATCAAAATGATGACGATGATGATTTCTGCTCTGCGAGAGAGCCAACTGATCCAAATAAATGGTTTTCAGTTTTACATCACAAAAGTGATTTGCATACAAACACAATTAAAGCTGACAGAATTAATGCTAATTATCCTCTCCATCGGCTTTAGGAGATTACTGTCGTATTGGGTCACTTTTATTGATATTGACACAAGGCATTGCTTTCCTTTCCGGTTGGCACATAAAATGTTGCTTCCGATTTCACTTTCAATTCAGTTCTTGTTTTGAACGGGGCTTAGTCTTCAGAAGAGACAAACTCGGCCAGTAAGGAAACCGGTTACTGGGCTTTGCACTCAACTCGAAGCCACGGCTTTGTTTTTGTAGACGTAAGCCAGACCAAAGTTTTAAACGCGTGATTTACGATCACACGTTGAACTGCACTAATGCAGCCAACAAACAAAGGTGTTTTTGTTTTGCAGAACTGGTAGCTATCTTTTCTAAGCCTAGTTGCTTGCTATCATCCAAGAGAGAGTAAAAGTGAGGATGATGATGATTAACTTGAAGTTTTGTTATTGAGATAAAAGTGCACATAAAAGTAAAACGCTGTAAATTTAATGTGCATAGACGACCAGAAAGAACACACGCGCAACGCACACCTTTCTTCAATCAGTGCATTGAGACAACTGAGAGTTGGGCTGAGCCTTTGCAGTTCACACTACTCAATTTGCTGCGACTGCACTACCTTCAATGTTTTATCTGAAATTATTATGTGAAGTATGTAGGCAATGTATATTATACAGTCACTTCAAGTCACTTTTTTGATCCCTTTTGCTCTATCAAAATCTCTATGTTTGTGTATTGCACGAACGAGGTTTGTAAAAATGCCGTGCTCAGCCTTACTATTCTAAAAGAAACGCAAAAACACTGAGGATATTGTTGAATGTGCTAAGCATTGATTGTTGCGACGAGGCACAATATTGTTTTTATTTGATGTATTTATATATATATACAATGCATGCAGCTATATACATATATATTTGACTCAATAGCTGATCTTACTTGCTTTTTGAACAGATTCTTGAATATATAGAGCTGTTTAAAATGTCTTGTCTTATGGCAAAATAGCTGTAGTATAAAGTTAATGCGCTCTCCTTGTTCTTTTTAATGATTTTATTGTACGTTATTCACACTTGCAACTTTTTTATACTCTTATAGAGGTATATATATTCATCATAAAGTTCGTAAAAATGGTGTGAAATGCAATTCTGTTGCACCTACAATCTTACTGCATAATCAGTTCGATCGGTCAACATCCAATATCAGATCAATGAGATCAATGAGTGCACTTTGTGCATGTATTCTTTGTGTGATTTAAATACTACAGTTTGCGTTTACAACAAATAATATTTATCATTTATTTCCTTTAAAAACAACAGTATTGTAACGCCATAGCCCATTTTTGAATTTTAAAAACCGTTCCGAAAGTTTTATTTTTGGTAAAATATAACAGTCAATATAAAATTTATGCGGCATAACAGGTCAGTATTGCGTTCAAGTATGTACATTAGTTAGCTTGCTTACAATTTTTAGAATTAAATATTATTTTTCATTAATTGGTTTCTGACACAAATTAAAAAGCACAGCGGAAATGTAATGTCAATAGTTAATGTCTATTAGGTTAAATAAAGTTATCTCAATTTCAAAACTACATGACGTTTTAAATTCACTTGTGAATTCATTCTCCCCTGTAATTATCCAACCCCAAAAATCCATTGATTGCACATTACTTATTTTTCTGTTCCCAATTTCATCTACACACGCGATCCATCTCATAATAACGCATACCTCAAACAAATGAAGTATCCCACTCAAAAACTTACCTCAATCAGCATTACGAAAACCGGACTGGTACAAAAATGACATGAATCATTCAGCCCATCACTTCAATCCACATATTTTCAAAGAAATACGGTAATATGTCATTGGGAAAAATGATCCATAATAACTTTAAACGAAATATTTTCAAAGAATTCATTGTGGTGTGAGTGCGGATGACTAAATGATGATAGTAATATTATGTAATATTAAAAATTACACATGTTATACAATAATAGAGTAGCTCTTCACCAAAAAACAAATATTTTCACGTGTTTCCTTATTAGCCCGTGAAGAAATGCAAAAAAGAGAAGATGAAGTGATCTATTGGTGAATTGGAGTCTCATTTCTCTACCTAGCTGACTGACATCTTTCTTTTCACAAATCAGAGTGAGTCATGTCAATAATTAAGCAAAAATATAAATAATGACTCTGCACACCAAACCACCAGCATATTAATAACAATATTATGCTACCCATCCAATCTAAAAAAAATGATGCAAACTAACACAACACGGCTTCAAGTATTGAATATCAGGTAGCCCCAAACGATAACCACACACGACAAAGGTACACCGTCCATCTTCATAACCGAGCTGAAGAAGTACTTACAAGTGAAATAACATTAGTTTCAATTTGTTTATTATGAAAATAAAATGACAAATGATTTTCTTCATGCGTTATGAAACAAAAGCAATGATTGTTTTATTACGCTCGCCGTTGCCGCCACCTTCAAGTTGTAGAACGTGAAGTTAATTTAACAGGAGATTTTTTTTTCGAAACGCAACCCTACTAACATGATATGCAATTTGTTTTACAATGCTCACGAAAACTATAAATGAGTTGTAGCTGTAGTAGGAACGAGAGATGAGATGAGGATGCACAAATTTTATTTACACTTTTTCATATATACTCGTCTTTTTGAAACTTTTGTTTGTTGTGCAAAACTATATGGATAGAGATGTGTGAAAATTGATGTAGTTTGCAATATAGTCATTTGAAAGAAAGGATGGTACAAAAAAATTAGAAGTCTTTGGGCTCTTGTTTATGATAAATGGACAAAGGAAATGGAAAGAAATATGTGATGACGGTGACTGTTCGGACGGTGTGATCATGTTGTTGCAAGATTCATTGCTATTGCTTTGTACAACCAGAGAAAAAGTGATTTGTTTCATTCATTTCCCTCTAGGATACATTTATCATGAATATATTGCATATTGATTGCACACGCGTGTGAGTGACTAAAAAACTGACTCTTCGTTTTGTTAGTAGCTCGATCCTCTCTCACCTCATCTCCTTGCATAAGGAAGAAAAGAGGAAGGAACCTTTTTCAAATTGACTTGCACTTTTACGCTACGTGTCAATCCTATTTCTGAAAGCAATTAACGGACCCTTTGTCTTTTCAAAATTATATTCCATTTCAAATCGCCAAAACTGAGTGAGTAACTGTTCAAAATTCAGGATATGAGCTCACTTGTAGGTTTTTCCATCATTAATCAGTGGACAAACCGCCACCATTTTGGCAATTCAATTTTGAATCAATGAAATTCTTTTTGAACTATGCACTTATGTATTGTTGCGTTGTATTAAAAGCCACATTTGTTCTTTCATTCAGTTGACAAATCTAGACTTTGTGCTCCATGCTAATTTCATTCTTGATTGGAAAAATTGATATTGCGCAATAAATTGGAATGGAAGTCAGCTTCACTAATGCCTTAATTGTTTTTCAAGGATTTAATTCAATTCAACCCCTCAACTAAGTTGAGAGGGGTTGGGAATAACAGAAAATGAAGTCCTCAACATTTTATGATATTCAAAACACGGATTTTAGCTTGTCCTGCGCAGTTGTCATCAGATCCTTTTTTGGTTCCATTACAAATTTGTATTTTTAATGCATTAAATTATAATATGTTTAAATGTGAAAGTTCATTCTCAAGTCTTTATGTCATCTGTTGGGCTGAGCTCTGCTGTTTTGTAGTCTAAAGGGGCAGTGACGAATTCAATGAAAAGAAGTCCATAAAATACAATTTAAATGTGTTTGCAGTATTAAAAACAAAGATTGTTGCTGACATCCTGCTTGAGGTAAAAAAATGAAAGGTGAGTGATCCTTAAAAAACTGAGCCCCTACCAAGACTTTACCTTCTACTATATCGACAGAGTGTAATTGAATCATCTTGTGAATGCAGATATATTTATACATCCACCATTTTTGCATACAAATTGAAAATTCCCGTGTTAATTGTTAATACGCCAACGAGTCCAATATGGTACAGAAAAATGGTATGTTCGTGTCATGCATGATGGTTGATTTCTGACGTTTGAACCGTGTCGTGGCCATACACTTGTAATGCAACTTTCATGCATGCAAAAATAAAATGATTGAGAGATGGAGACTTGAAAATAGCCGAAAGAAAAGGAACTAGGGGCTATACATATTGACTGGCAGGCGTTCCGTTCCAATTTCTTCGAGGCCGAAAATATATTAGTAGTACAAAACTGCATCATTCATTGTACAAATCTGGGATATTCTCATCAGCCCACCATCATCGCCAATTCGGAGAAAAAGTTGAAAAGATACCTTGAGAAGGTTTGTTTGTAAGTACCTCCTGTAATTATGCAATCACTTGTTCATGCTAATCTAGGGTATCACTTCACTTAAGTTCCTCCAAAAATTGTGAGAAGGGAGGGTGATTGTCATTACCTACTTAGCTGACACCACACCACTTAATCACAATAGAAATGGAGGCATTGAAGGTAACACAATTTGATTTTTGATGTCTTAATACATCTAATTTTGACGAAAGGATAATAACTGGCTATATAATCTTTCGATAATTTCTTCCCGCTTTTAATAAGCCAATATTATCATGTCACTTGTCATCTTCTTTCATTCTTATCTTGTTGAGTATGAAATTAAGCAATAATCAACCGCCAATTGTTTGCGTGAGTAAACAGAACAAAACTTTTAATTGCTCAGCTAAAGAAAACCACTCGGCCGGTCGGTGCTAAAAATAACTTATATAAAATTGGGCGTATTTCTCTGACCCAAATTGAGATGTAAAAGGGCACGCAAAGGGACTCTATGCACATGCCATCGTATCACCTATCAGACAGGTTGATGCTGATAGTTTTGATGACATGCATGTGCTATCATGCAAATAATATATAGCATAATTGGCTATTTTAAAACAAATATTATTGGCAGAAATGATTTCCTTGTTCATGTACGCATCTATCTTGATCGTATTTCAAAATCGAAACCAATTGTTTCTGAAAATGAGCATAAATGCCTTTCACCAATGAGGATGAATGTAATATCCATATTGCACTCATCTTAAACTGCACGGCACGCCATGTAGCTGTCAAATATACATGATCTTCACTCTCCCACCGTCATTTTATCTTTCACCTAGAACACAACTCTTAAAAAATTACACACTTTTGTGTCATGATATGCCAAATATTATTGGAGAAAATTACAGGTTATCATATCGCATTACTGTAGACTTTATTGTTTAGGTGGAGAAACAAAACTATGTGAACTACCGGTGATGATGACTATAGGATGGGGGTTTGGTGAGCTATTTTATAATCATGTTTTATGAAACGAAAGGAAAACCATGTCATGGGAAACATGTGCTTTGAAATTCATCGTTAAAAGTTTCCAAAATGATGATGATCGTGAGTTTGTGTTCTCTTTTCATATCCCATGTGATCAAGAGTGTGTGCAATCAGATCAACATCCTCCCCCAGCCATCACTATCATGTCCATCAGAGGAAACACAAAACATGGGATGTTTATCCTTTATGACATAAGTTTACTTGTCATGATGATCGTCATCATCACGACTTTTCGCTCACAACGCTATTTAGCCAGCCATCTCTTATAATTTCCTTAAAAAGGAACAAAATACAAAGATGTAATTTTTCTCCCAAAAAACGTTTTTCGAAGGCTGGACAAAATATTAAAAAGGAATGTGTGAAACATGAAAGAAACATAATGATCTAGAGACATCCAGTCACGTTGCCGTATTATTGTTGGAGAAAAAGAGTTTACAAAAAATGTAATTTTCATCTGCAGCAATATTGCACAAGTACACGTGTCGCAGTTGGTTCTCATCGTTGTCTTTCTTTTTAAAAATGCAGAGCATGAGCATGCAACTGGTTGCAACAGACTGGGAATTACTGGAGAGAAGAATTTCCTTAAAGTTTCTCTGAAACAATGGGATGCACATGTCTCATCATCACCGTAGGTGGTAATTAAGAGTAGTTGAAGACAACTTGGTGCTGTTGATGATATGGTTGTACCACCAACAATTTATTGAAGCTATAATAATAAACTGCGTAATAATTTTTCCTCCTTGTTATTATGATACATGGTTTTGCTTTAATGTTCAAGTCATCCACATTCCTTCACGAGAGCAGGTAATGTGCTTCTTCTCTACTTCCTTCTCCAATTTCCGTCTTTTCACTTTATCCAGCTTTCGGGAAAAATTAAACAAAAATACTTTATTTAACTATGACATATCTCGAAAATCTGAAGAAATCAAGCTTCGTGTTGTTTTTAATTTATACTTAATTCAATTTATTCTTGAAGACGATAAATATGGTTCTCTTCTCTCTTTCTGACTGTCATCATGATGATGTACGCGTTGATGATTGCAGCATGTCTCACAATTGTCAATTTGGTTCGAATAAAACGAATTGCGGATAAGCTTGCATGTGAAAGAGACGCTCGTTTGAAATTGCAACAATTTACGTATGGATTTGGTGAGTATAAATAAATGTACACAGTTGCATGTAGCCAGTTCCTTAATAAATATAAAAAAGCTCACGCACTTTTCATGAATAATATTACTTCTTGCCAAGTCACACTTTTTTGAAAAACGTTTTTTGTCAATTTGCCTATATATCTTCTGTGTATGCACGTATTGGACATTTTTTTCTCATCATCATCATCGTCTCGTGGGATGTGATTTGATGTTTATTTCATGCATGACAAAATATTATGACAATTTTAATTGACAGGCCCGCTGATGAAGGAGTCATTTACTGGGATATCTTAATGATCCCTTCATGTCATCAGTCATTAAGCACTTCGACACGATTTCTGATTTACAACTCTTTCACGCATTTTTCATCATTTTTGTAAACAATATCCCTATAAATCTATTATGCTCATCTTGGTGTCTATATAGCTGCTCGTCTGTCCTGCCACTTTTTCAAAATCTTTTATTTGAAAACAGAAGAATGTCATACAAGAAAAGAGTTTTTATTTTTAGGGGACGATTGGGCAAAGTGACATATTTATCTTTTAATAGCGAACTTGATTCTTTCCCTCTAACGTGAAATGTATCACGCTCCTTCGTCATTAGATTGATGATGATGAGTATGAATGGAAACTGTAATCTCACACCGCATGCTCACCTCTTTCAAATTTACCTTTTATTAAGCTCACGCAGCTTTGACAATTATTGAACTGGCTTTGATTTACACTAAGTGACACCTTTACCCCTAAAAAATCTGAGGGAGTGAGGAAAAATGAGTGTTACAAGGAATTTTGAAAGGTTGAGCAACTCGGTGACGGTGACAGTGACGCTGGCACGTTGATTGGTTGTAATGACCCAAAAATGTTGAAAAAAAAACATTTGAAAATGATGATTTTGCAGTAATGTTGATCCAACATTAGTTTGTCCTCCAACAGTTTTTTTGTGTGGTCATTATTAACTAGGTATTTTTTTTGACAAAGATTAAATGTCCATTGAAATGATCCGTCAGTAATTAATGCTTTACTTTTTTACTTTTCATGAAATGCTGACGAAATGTCAGGTATCAAGGGAAATGAAATGTGTTCACCTGAATGGACACATGTCACTGTCAACTGACCAACAATTTACTAGTTACCTACATTTCTTGTCAGGGTTCTATCATCATCAGCCTCTGAAAAATTGCTCCCATGATGCAACACCAGTGAAAATTGGGGGGTGAAGTAAGAAGTCGGTTGTTTAAATCTCTGTTCCGAAGCTTATATATATAATATAAAGGTTATACATTTCCAGGAACCGAGGCAAACATAGCATGTCAGATCATCTCATCGCAAATTTTCAGTAAATTAGGCATTTATGCAGCTAGAAACAATTTTAAAAGTTCAAGCAATTTTTAATCAGACAGTTTACCTGATGCGTACGTAGATGTGCATTCCATCTATTTTTAAAATACCGTACAAATTTTATCCGACGCATTAATACAAAAAAATTGGATGAAGTCGAAACGCCAAAAATTTGATTGTGTAAGAAAATCTCAACGAGGAATGACCTGATTGCTACAATTTTCTTCTTCTTTCTTATCACCTTAATAAATGGCTTTGATAGCATCATGTCAACATTTTATCCATATAAATGACTCCATTATTCAAATAATCACACTCAACTTGCAAACTCTTCTTATTTGTTGCTTCATGTCCATTTGTCTAGACCAGAGTAGAACTCGGAAAGGGTGACGAAGAAGCAATAAAAACTCAATTGCAAATCAAATTCAACACAAGAGAACCGGTGTAGGACACAATAAAAATTGCAGTGTATTATTCTCTTCACACATGATTTGATTTATATAAATTTCCTGTTTTACAAAACTAAAATCAATGAATTGGATCAAATTTTTAACGAAAGATCCAAATAATTTACAACACAGAAAACTCGTAATAATTAATGAATGTGATGTGTGTGCATTTAAATTTTTTAATGCAGTTAAGATCATAAAAAGACGCTAACTAGCTTCGTGTGGAATATCTCAACTCATCAAATCAAGAAAGCTGATAATTTCACGTTTTTTCGTACCCAGTCAACTTTGATGGGGCATCCCATTGTGCGATCAATCTGATCGTTAGCCTATCATTAAAATATATGTAACAGTTAGAGCCTGTCTTTTTAAGGTGCCTTATCAAATATTCTATGTATGCAATACATATAAATATTGTCTTGTAAAAATTTTGATCGCTGGTTGACTCATTTGAAGTTTGGATGCATCTTTACGAAATTGACATTTGAATTGTTAGGATATCACTAGCGGCATCAATATCACAACAGCTTTTTGGATAAAATGCAATTACTTTACATGTGTGTGTATTGAATAGATTAAAAGTCCTTTCGGCACCTTGTTGAACTAGATTTGGCAAAGAAAATGAAAATTAGCTTGATAGGATGATGTGATATCGTGAATAGGAATACCTACAATACACCAATACCATAATAATCCTGTAGTGTCAAACATTATACTAGATTAGATTGCTCTGCATCTATTGTCACAATGTAATATGGTCACTATTCGTGAATCATGAATGAAATTTTGATGAAAAACTGTATCAATCGACAAATGTGTCGTGTGTAGACACTATAACAGACGCAAAACTAGATGAAGTGGACACATAGCCCGTTCATGCATTTTGATTTTGGATGTGTTTTGAGTTCTACCTGAGCGGCATGCTCATCATCATCACATCATCGTAATCAGAAGCCGTCTTTGTCAACAATCGACAATATCACACCATTCGAAGGAATGAAATTTTGAATGACCAACAAAGGAGCAGACGACATTTTAAAAAATGTACAAGCAAGATGTTTTAAAGATTTCAAAAGAAATAGAGATACTGTGGCTCGCATTGCGAATGCTTCTTTTTAAATTTTGAACCATTGGATTCTACTCATTCATTCATCGCTTATACATCATTAATACTGTGTGATATATATACAAAGTGTATGGGACACGAGCTCGTTCTTTTGTAAAATTGCAGATGCACTGCACGGAGCCTTTGAAATGTTTAAAATAAATGGATCAAAGATATCCTCTTTCAATGCATTGATATTGATACATAAATTTACTTTTAATTTTTATTCCCTTTAAAGGTAGTGGCAATATCATCAAATTCTATGCATACATCAAACATTTTGTGTTAAATGTCTCGTCGTCGTCAATCGATCGAATTCTAGTTGAGATTGTGTTGATGTCCCCTCACACTTCGTTATCATCAAGATACTCTACCAGCACAACATATATAATATACATATGGACAACGTACATATGTTGAATGAAGCTTATTTTTGAAAATTGTACATTAATAATTATGAATAAATTTACATCACTCGTCACCGATTTAACAAATTTTAATAAAAATAACCCACTAGAAGCATGAGGCCACCCAATCTGCAGTAGTGCGTAAATTCTTTTCAATTTTGATAAATTATGAGTGCCGTACAAATTACACTAATGAATCCTTGAATAAAATGATGCGAAACAGGGAACTATCTTGAAAATGTAAAATACCCAAATAATATGGGAGTTTTTAACAACCAACGCAATTAAAATTACAAGTAAGCACTAACCAGTAGCCGATATTTTACAAGTAAATTCTGTTCACAATAATTGTGGTTAAGTTTGGTTAGTCACACCAAATAATTAAAGGTAGTAGTGGTATTCAACTTTATAATTGGGTCTTCAATCACACACACTACACTGTTGAATGAATGTATCAGAGTCTTCCAAAAGAATAAGTAATGGAGTGGTCGGAAAATCATAAAGTCAGCAGGAGCCACAGAGTTGCAGAAAGGTGGGGTCATAGGTCAATTATATATACTCCTGTCTCCACTCACACTTTTTTCTAACATATTGTCTCACCCCACGATACATCAATTTTTATTTCAACCCATTTACAATCACATACTCGATTCTCAACTTCCATGAAAGGTGACCACATAAATTTTCCTGTTGACTGATACATTCATCCACATAAAATACAAAGTTGAACTGCCACACAAAAGAAAAAGGAAAGCATATCATCTCATGCTCGCGTCTTGATGCCCATTCACAAGAATGAGAGATGCGTTTCTAATCAACTAATCAGAGTCAACAACAGGAGCCCAAATGTTATGATATTTCTTGACCTATTCTATTCTTTGAGAATGGGAAAACGTCAAACAAAACCTGAAGGAATGAGCGAAAAGGTGTCAAGCGAAATAAAGGTGTGTGTTAAGCAAACGCGAACATTTAGGTATCATATATTATTATCTTCATCAAAAACTGAATGATCAGTTTGTTGAGCAATAACAAATTTTGAATTCCATTTAAATAGCATCGTCACCGTCACAATTTGAAAATAGATTGACGAGCAGTGAATGCAAAGGCTAATGATTTCTGTTGAACACAACCATTTTAAGATCACTTTCACAGATGAGACGTGAGGCTGATTTGGTGACGATAATCATGTAAAGCAGTAAAGTGACAAAGTCATCATCATGCAGACAAACCGCTGAGCGTTTGCTATACACAACGAATTTAACAAACATTATGCACAACAGCAGTTGCTAGTTGCAATCGATAAGAATCTGAATCAAAATGAAAAATTATGCAGAAGTCTATAATAATAATAATATAGTTGATAGTATACCAATGAGATTGATGAGATTAGTATTGTTTTCCCTCACAATGTTTATATACAGCAATGAAAAGAAGATATCAAATGAAGTGGAATAAGAATTAAGCTCATTATATGCAGATTATCGTATTGATAATAATACGATGATCCTTCTTTAAGAAAGGGACAGGAGGAAGACATAAATATTCCAAAGCTTCTATCGTTTCCATTTCGTTGTTGAAAGGACAGAGAGACGGACGTGCAGACAGGGTTGATATCACTGTTGAGCAGGGCCAAAGAGTGATACATGTTCAACTGATGAATTTATTGACAGGTGACGGGATGTTGAGCCACGCCAGGGGACACGGCGAAAAAAAACAGACGCTAACTAGCAACTTATATACGGACCGAGACTACTATAAGTATAAATGATCAAGAAACACTTCCGCAGACTCCTCCAATTTGTTAACATTTTTCTACATAATGCAAAGTGACGAAAATGCATGAAATTTGTGCATACTCACATACGAGCGGAGTAGAGACGGTTGTCTCTCGAAAACAAGCGGCTTTTTAGTGATGATTACCGTAATAAAATGTTTTGTAATGTGTAAACTAAACGGGATGGGTTTGTCAACATGTCAACAGAAGTAATGTGTGTATAAAAGCCTAGCTCAACATACCCCCTCCACTTTCGACACACTACACCCCAAGCTTTCAATCATGCAAGAAAGGATTGCAATCTTACACGCTTTTCTTTGGGAAATGCAACAACTTGGAACAAAACAAAGAGGTCATGTCAGGTCACGTGCGTGGGTCATTCATTATTGCACTTTATTTTCTTGAATGACACCCACTAATTGTCCTCCTCCTCCTCCCTCCTCAAAATTTGAAGACATTTTTTTGTGCATCTCGACGAGATACGACAAACACTTGAAAGACAAGAATGTGCAGTTTGCATCGACGCTAACGATGCAGCAATCAAATATTACATAGTTTATGGGAGCAAAATGAGTGAGCAATAATGAAAATATTCAGGAACTAATTGTTTTATGCAAATTAATTAATTTGCTGAGTAAGCTTTCATGTCACATAATATTGTCTCACTTGGGAGCTGTATTGCAGGTGCAGATCACGTCAGGGAGATACACCCTGAAAAAAACAACAAATATGAAGACGACGAAAATGATAAAGATCGCACTATTTCTTAGTTCTCTCATTCATTATCTTCTTAACTGTTGTAGTAAAAATAATGTGTAACTGAAGGAGCAAGCGAGCCCATTAAAGATCCATAAAAAGTCATTAAGAAATTAATTCAGTTCAATGTTGCAATTCATTTTCGTTTTTCTTCTTGAAAGTCGAGTATCGATATATGAAATGCGCCTATGATCTTGATACAGCAGCATGTGTTGATGAGAATTAATTCTTTCTTGAGTAAAAGAACCATTTCATCATTTATTAGTTGGGTGCACACTCCACTGACAAAATGGTAGGTTCATCATCCGCATATTTATCAAAATTAGCAAATAAGCCAAAATATATACCAGTTTTCGTAGCGCATAACAAGCTAGTAGCAACAAGTATATCGAAATTGGTGGTGGCCGCCTATCATTTCCTAAAAGTGTCGTTTGCGAAGAGTCAGCTAATAAATATGTCAGAAGAAGAGAGCACATTTCTATATAGCATATAGCTCAATAAGGAGGCAAAATATATGTTATATTTTTGCAACTCTAGTTTCTTTTGTTCTTTTCAAAATTATATGGTAAGACTCGACATTTTCTGAGCTATTTGGGCTACCGAGAGAAGGATCCTGTAGTTAGTTATACGTGCTAACTTAGATTGAAGATAAGAATGGAGATAATGTCACGAGAAGAAAATGAATGGGGCCCTGCTCATTGTTCTTATTTTGAGCATTAGGGTAATTTAAGGACCACCGTAGAGTACGAGCTCACTAATTAAGATAGAAAAAAGGAACCCATTACTTATTTAAGTGAGGACAGTTTGAAATTTTGAAATATTTACACATTATGACAATTGCATTAATTTATGCTAGGATGCACAAAACAAACGACATGGACATCATGAGGCTGTTGTAGTTTTGGGCTTAGGAAATAATTTAGCATGTATGTATGCATGCATTGCATTGAATTATGATATGAATGATCCTGATAACGTTTTGATTTGATTATTCAGTGATCATCATCGCGACACGACCATATTATACTACACACCACCTCCAACCTGTGTAAATTGTCAAAGCAGTGGAGTTGCAGCGTTTAATTTGTTGTCAGATATAGAAGTCCGTTGTCGTGTGTGCTTTTTTTTGGGGATATACGTGTCTGATAAGAAGATATGGGACATTATGCTTTTGATTCAACATGATGATTGCAAAAAGTAAGAAAAGGACAGAAACCACAACACATCATCATCATATTGGTCCTCCTCATCATATTTATTAGTAAATGTGTACGTATCTCCTGTTCCTGCAGCGCAAAAACGACAAGCTCATATAAGAAACGAGTTGAGTATTGCGTTATGTATCATGTTGGTTGAGGGACTTGTATGTAATCATTTTAATGTGGTAATCAAACACGAGAAGACGTTTATCTGCCAGCGTAATAAGTAATTGGGGCAAGTCAAAACCAAGTCAAAGTCCTTCTGGGCTTGCGATATATATAATGCTGGTGAAACCGATGAACGAGTGGGGGTACATTCGGACAATAGACAAGATTGCACATTTTTTCTTGATCAATAAAACCTAGAAATCCATTGTCCTTCATTTCATGCGGAATAGAAAACACTACTCGTAACATTGCCTTCTTAAATAACTTAGGTACTTTAGATTTCTTCAAATTAAACCTTTGTCTTTTGCCATTGCTCTCTTCTCAATGAGTATCAAATTTATGAAGACTGTACTATGTAGATACTTAACCGATACCCGATAAATTGATGTATAAATATTTTAGGCACAATTCATAAGTTTGAGTTAGCTAGCGAAAACAGTAAACTAAAACCCACTATATTTTCTATGATATGAATAAATAATAATTTTCTGCTTGAATTTTCAAGCCAAAGTTATCAGTTCTCAATTTATTCTGTAACGCTGAACGTGCACATTCGATACGCTTGTGTCCATTTGAATTTTTAAGAAAACTCTAGTTTTACTACTTGGAAACAACTTGTCTCTTGTACTCACGATCATTTTAATGTTCAGTAAACGACTTTACCGGATGGTAGCCTTCCTTACCAAATTACTTTGTCAGTTTGGTGCTTCAACCATGCATTTTGATGAGATCAACTTAGTTTTCAAAAATGATTTTCGCGTGAAGCATAGGCTTTGGATTAATTACGCGTTATGTGTGTTCTGGGCTTTTTCATCACTATTTAAAGTCATAAAATATTATCAACAGAAAAACATTGACATGTTCAATCTCACACTGGCATACTGGCTAAGCGGAGTCTTGGTTGTCATAATGCATTCCGTCCATCGCTGGTTTCAACAAGAAATGGTGACGGTCTTCAATGGGATATTCAGTTTCGTTCGTTATTTACACAGTAAGTTTTATTTAAATTAGTTCACAAATTTTATTAACAATAATTTTTAAATTCTTCATGATTTTGCCAGGAACTTACATGCCACAGTTTGACGCGGACAACAGCGCCTTTAATATACTCGTCGAAACCGCTTTGTGGGTATTAGGCACGCTTTGCTTTCTCTCCTATATTTTGGTAACAACTGTGCTAATTTATGACCCATGCGGTGTTATATTTTTGGGGGACTTAATTCCAGAGAAATACTTTACGTTTTCAGTTTCCTTGATTGTAATCCTATTTCATGCGTATCTCATGTTTGTTTTGCACCTAAGTCTGTTAAATATTGGATGGATTGTAGTAATTTATGGGGCATACGTCGTTCCATTTTTACTTTACGAGCTTCGACTAGGAAGACGGCAATATCATTCGCTAAACTCGCTACGAAATTCTGCTCACAAGATTCGAGCCACATACAGATCATTTCAGGTTTTGCATGCAATTGCAATGAGCCTCGCTGGTCTTATCCTCATGATAGCCAACTGTCATTTGATGCTGACCATCGTTTACTGTAGTTTCGTGCTCATCCGATATTGGGACGAAATGAGAGTGGTGTCCAAGGCTCAATTTTTCATTTGGTTCGGAGTATTTGCAGGATTTTGGTGTTTTGTTTTGGAAATTGGGTGTTTGATCCATCTAAATGGAGCTAGAGTATTGGGATCTTGGAATCAAGGTAAATGGGGTTCGGCGAAAGAAACCCGGCTTATGAAAAAGTTTCAGAAATCATGTAGACTGCTTTTAATCTGCTATGGAACGCTTTTCAAAGCTCAAAGGTCGAGTATTCCCAACTTCATTAAAGGGATTACGAGAGGAACCTTCAGATGTCTTTTAACTTTTAAACGTTAATACTTGGTTACCTACTATAACCGTTATAATTACTTGGTGTACCATGTTAGTCCGAGAAATCAATTGAATATGAAAATAAAACCACAGTAGTACGGGACCATGAGCCATATATAGATTTGTTTTGTTCATTTCATTATTTTTCGCATACTCGTCGTGTTTATGCCTATTTCAAGCATAAGAGCGTACTATTGTACACATATATATAGCGTAACTATCAACATTAATATTTCGTAGTTTTACTTTGTACTTTGACAAGCTGAAAGTATCCTGTCAAGAAAAAGTACAGTTTAGACATACTTGCTTCGTGTATACTCTGCCCATGCCTTTTACTTTAAGGAGGGTTGACGAGGACTAAAAAACAAAGAAAACGTTTTGTCACTTCGACCAAGTCATAGTAGGCATGTAAAGTGCAAATTACAAAGGAAGGGTTTGAAGATGTGATGAACCTTGTATGTTATGCATAATTGAATGTATAGCACAAGATTCCAGCAATACGAATGATGTGATACATATTATCGGAACAATATCTGCTTAACTTTGAGTGAAGATGCTGGTGGATTTTATAATGCATTTCTTGAGCAATCTTATGTGGTGCATTATTTGTATACCAACCAGTATGCATAATACATATAATACCTGCTACTCTTGATTTAAACGTGGATAATTTTAAAACTCGCAGTCTCAGCAAAATCTGAATTGAATAGCAGAATTTATCATTTGACATGCTGACTCCTCTGTTTTCTTCGGATCGCAGTATTATCTTTAAAAAGTTTTAACTAAAAAATACATTTGAACTATCATTGATCCTGTGAATATTTTGCGAGTTTTTCTGATTGTTCCCCAGTAAAAATATGAATACTTTAAAAAATCATCATTTTTTGGAATTCGAAGAGCAGAGATCATTTATTGATGAGAAGGTATCAAATGCTAAGCATTCAGATTCAGCATTTTTTCAACTAAATTGTTCGAAGAGCTGTTTTAAACCTCGTTTTATTAGTTATCTGCTAACATTTTAAATTCAATATTGCAGTACAAATTTAAAACGATTACGCGCAGATGCAGCATCCATCTGTCTTACCTGGATTCGCAAGGAATTCAAGAAATTTTGGAGTTTAATCCTGTTCCTTCCGCTTTGGAAAACTGTATGATCAGACGGTCAATAGATTTGGCCAGCGCAGTAAAGACAGAATGGACATTTCTTGTCGAAATGAAAGTACAAAACAAGCCTGGTCTCAAAAGAGAGTCATCAGAGACATGCACCTTGTTTCTAAAACTGAGGGAGCAAAATACTGTTGACCACCACAAATTCATTCAACTTAACGTCACTGTCACCTGTAAATGTTCACTCCATCCCATTTCATCGTTAGTCCATCCATTAGATTTTGTAAACCCGAGTAAGTTTTGTTTTCTTACCAATTCACAAATAATTAATAATTTGTTCAATTCCATATTTTCTCCATATTTTCAGGAGATATTTTGGAAATCAACTCAAACTTTCCCATCGCTATTGCCAAGCACGTCCATGATCCCTTAAAAGAGAGCAGTCGATACAGTCCATTGTTTCAAGTTATGATAACCGAGTATGACATTTCAAAAGCTACATTGGTTCCTCTTGAAATTCAGAAACTGATGGCGAGAAAATCCTGTATTGCGGATATCAAGCCCCTTTACACAAAAATGATACTTCCATTTGACGTCACTATCAAATGCCGTCGAGGAACTGAATTTTCTGCACATAAGGACATTTTGGCAGGTATAGTTGATATTAAACATATTTGAAATGTAATTCTAAAATAGTAATTGCTAATTTGATTTATATTATATATTTCGGTCTAGCTCGGAGTCCAGTTTTCAAGGCGATGTTGAGCTCTGAGTTCAAAGAAGGGAAAACCGGAACCATCAACATTCATGATCTGAGTGGAGATGCGATGCAAATCCTGCTCTATTTCGTTTACAACGGGGGGCTTCATGAGAATTGGAAATCGGCAACGGAGGAAGTTGTTTATGCTGCTGACAAGTATGGGCTTCCACAACTCAAACATTTTTTTGATCATTTGCTACTTGAAGTTGTGAATATTGGGAATGCACTTAAACTGCTTCAATTGGCTGAGAGACATTCATTACCGTATGCAACGGCGAGCATTTCGGATTTTGTTGATAGGTATAAATATCTCTATAAACTAAATCATTCATGTTGAATTGATTGAGGTTTGTAACTACTACAGGATACTTTAAATGTAGGAATTTGGAAGTCATTTTTCGTGAGTCTGTCAGTCTGGAACCAAAACGCAAATAGCTCTTTCATCATCTTCTTGACAATACTATAAGAAGTTTTTATTATTAAAACTAAAGTTTGAGTCTAATAAAGTATGATATAATAATAATGTTTTGAGTACTTCAACATTACATTGATTTATCACTTTTTAAATTCTATTAGCTGAAATCCATGGAATGTAATTTGCGACATTTGTATAAACGGCAGGAATGGCGTCACCGCAGCCTAATCCCCAACTTTTTGTTTTCCAGTGATAAAGAATAAAAAAGATATCAAAATAATATTTAGAAAAATATAAAAAAAATATAAAATGAGAATTGTTTTGTCAAAAAAAGTAATTAATGATAAGTTAAAACTTTTAAAATACTCTCCCCATTGTATTAATTAAAATAGACCTAGCGCACCTTACTAACGCCGCCACGTACCACTGGGTTCCACTCAAACAAACGAGAGGAGCTCCGCCATCCCCAGTGCAAGCATCCTTTCCGGCTTGTCCTCCAGCGCATATAAACTGCTGTTGATTGAGGGTGAAAGCAGCACCTAGTCGCGTAGTTCTTAGCACGTTTTGACACACATTTCCATCAACAACTGGTACATCCACTTCCCTCAGCGTTGTTGACATTGCTCCGTTGACAAATGCACTTTGTCCAAAGCCTGCAACCCAGCATCTGCACAAAATAGCCACATGTATGTACAGTAGCGAGCACCGAGAAATGAGTGAAAGTTTTTGATAAAAATGAAACATGCATACGTTTGTCCAGTAAAGACTGTATTTGGTACTGGAAGGCAGGCTGTGTTGATGTGATTGGTGAGTCCAACATTTACTGGCGTAGCTAATTTTAAGATCCTACAATTTAAAATGACATTTTAGCCATTCCATTGTATGACAATGCTCTTTTTCCTAATAATGGAAATTCATACGCAAGATCATTAAGCAGCGTGGATGTTGCTGGCGTGTACACAAATCCTTCATGAACTCGCACCGATGTCACTGCCACTTCCTGAAGCGGTAGTGGCTCACTGACAGCGTTTAGAACCCATTCCCCTAAAACTACTTTGTATGAAGGGTACCTATATTTAAGATTCACCTTTCGCTTTTACTCTGCCTTGTAATAATACAATTTTAAATTATTATAATAATTCTAGTCAAACTCACAGCGCTGGAACAAACTTGTGCGCAACTGTAATTACAAACTGGGAATCAATAAGCACTCCTGCTCCGATGTAAGTATTGTTGGAACTGTAAATCAAGGCTAGCCAAGGATACTCTCCAAAATCAGCCTGTAATATTTCATTTTAAAGTTTTCTTTAAAAAAACAAAATCCCGACAAGTATGCTAGTTTATTTAATATACCTGTCCTAAAACGGGTACGTAATTGGGAACAGTGATTGCCCTCCTTGTTCCACATAGGACGGGACCGGCAGTACCACCCAAATTCGGATTAATTAAATTGCAACAAAACCTTTCTCCAACAGCGCATGCAGTTTGTGTAGGCTGAAAATTCAAACGCAGTCATAAATAATGCAGTTTTTTAAGCCGTGGTTGAGTTAATGCTATTACATTGTTGAGTATTCTAGGATCAATTCCGCCAGTTCCATCTGCGCAATTAGTAGCTGGAGTACACCTGCAAGCTGTTATTTGTCCTGTAACACTATCCAAAAGTACACAAATCACAAGTATACTGGCTAAAATAACTATATTTTGTCTTTCAACTCCCATTTTAAAAACGTATGTTAAATATCAGATTTGAGCGGAGATTTATGGAATACTAATGCTCCTAGATGACTCGGCAGCCAATAGTCAATATCTCTTTTACGTTCACTGGTTCAAAGAGTACTGAGACAAAATGGGAGTTTTCGCTATACCTAACATTATAAATTAGGGTTCTGAAATCTGTTATTTATCCTTGATTGCACGTTACAACAATGTTTCATCAGATTAAGTATCATGATTCAATTTCTACTAAAACCAAATTGCCAATATTACGGGATTGGCATGAGTCATAAAGTCACCTTCAGATTTTGAAAATAAAATGTTGGCGATACAATAATTCCAAATGAGAAAGTTGGCTTGTATATTATATATGCTTTAGAACGTTTCATGCTTTCCATTTTGGCTGTAATTGGTCTTATGATGAAATGTAAATACATAAATCGCTGTTCAATTAATTTTCATGAAACGCTGTGAATTACAGTCCTCTGCTGGATTGACCAATCAAATCAAATGAAATAGCATTTTTCGCGAACAATCCGCACCCACAACATTCGAACTCTGACCTTTGAAAAGCCCTACATATTGTCTGTATTTCATGACTCGGTGAGACTGTCTTTTCCTTTGGAGTTTTATGGTAAACTCAGAGTGTGTGCTCCTAATTTAGCATTTTGTTTAATGTATTGACCGTCATTGACCTTCATTTTCAATAAAGCCACCATAAATCAAAACATATCTGAAGGATGAAAGATAAAGGAAAGCCACGTTATCGGACTATCGGTTTAGAATCTTCCTAAATCCAGTTACTGGAATCCAGTAACGCTGAAATGTGATTATGATAACTATATAAAGCTGTTTTACTGTTTTATTCTCTCCTTTCAACGTTTAATGTTGTTGACTGTCTGAATGAGGCAACAAATTATCTGTTTCCGGACATTTATTTTCCAAAAAATAAAATGAATTTAGTCCTTAGAAGTTACGTAACGCTAGGCTGCTTCATTGTCAACTTGTTTCCTATTTTGATAGTTTCAGAATCTCCTTATTCTGCTGACACATTGTGGCCAACAAAGGATGGGTCACCTCCAAAACTTTATGGGCATTGCGGCGAACGGTTCCTAATGCCAGAGCACACAGTTGCCTCTTACGAAATCGCTGCAATTGAGGGGGCCGACTATGTCGAGCCAGATCTGGTTCTAACAAAAGATGGAATTCTGGTTTGCTACCATGATTTGGCGATGAAAAGAGCAACAAATGTGGCAGATCATCCTGAATTTGCAGATCGCAGGGGAAATCATAGCGTTTACAAGGATGGAAAACCAGCTATTGTAGTCGACGATTGGCTAATCATCCATTTTACTCTCGCTGAATTGAAAACGTTGAAAGTGAGACAACAGCCTGGTGGAGTGCGACCACTGTATTTCAATGACCTATTTTCAATTGCCACATTCCAGGAATTTATTGATGTTGTGCATAAAATATCTGCAAAGGAAAATGGAAGGGCAATAGGCAAGTTAAAAAGACTTAAAACGTTTGCGACATTCACAATCAGCAAATTTTAATAGAGATGATTTTCATTTCAGGAATTATTCCGGAGTTGAAACACCCGTTTTTCCACAATTTCGTTTTCAACTCGACAGACCATTTCATGGAAAAGGAATATCTCAATCTTTTACGAACTAACGGCTATCCTTTAAATGAGTCTGATTCGGAAAACTGCAAAGGTGTTGTGGACTCTGAAGGTTCATTAAAGGACATTCCGTGCGGGCCAGTTATTTTCCAGGGATTTGACAAGCCCAGTCAGCAATACTTGGCTGAGCAAACAACGGTGCCAGAAATTATGATGAATGTTCACCCCGACGTGTATTTGCTGACCCCAGTAGGAATTCGAGAAATAGCCAATTTCAGTGACTACGTATGTCTTTGGAAGGAGTTCATGTATACAGGCGTGGAAGCTGAAATATCTTATCGCGGTTGGGAAGTTGATGGCGATCTGGTTAGTCAGATGGGTGGTTTTCTCTTGCCCAATGAATTTGTTCCGCTGGGACACAGTTTGGGACTCAAAATGAGCTTGTTCACGATTCCCGACTCGAGAGAACATTCCCAGCGAGGATGTGCGGTGGAGTGCCAAGATGGAGTGGATAGAAAAAACGAAATATTTTATTACTTTGACATGGGATTGGATAGCATGTTTGTTGAAAATGTTCCGGAAGCAATACGCATTCGGTTGGAATACCAATCGTTTCTAAACGAACAAAATCTAATGTAAATGTTTTTCTTAGCTGTTAGCATTTATCACAAAAATTGTATAAATTCAAGATTGTAAAAACACATACTACTTATACGACAAAAGTTTAATACAAACAAAAAAGCATTATTACAGAAACCGTAAATGGCAAAATTACAATATTTTAATACTTAATTGTAGAATACATCAGCATTGTAATATTAAGCTAATCACGTATGTGCGATTCTAGAAACTTAAAAAATGATGATAATGGTAGTGTGAAATTTTTAAGATCTTTCGGAGCTGAATTTATTGCCTGGATTTTTGCATATTATATATACTATCTAAATATGTGAACAACTAAACACGCCCGATGAAACGAGTTAAATAATTTATAGTTAACTCTCGTTAATTACAATTTGAATTTTAATTTAACATGTTTCAAAAGTATAACAGGATTGACTTTAGTTAAATGAGTAATTTAAGTATAAAAACAATTAGTCTATAAGTGAAAGTTCGTAAAGATTGGCATATCCTAGACGGTTCGGCTGATCAGGTGAGTATCTTCAGTCCCGTCGACACTAGTGAAACAAATACATTGTATGCAAATTATTAATGAACAGTCAATAAAATAATGTGAATATTATGAAATATAATGTTGCGGTTACTTACATGAGGAACTCTGCTCATCTTATCAGTCTCACGGAGCATCGCCATCCTTTCGTACTTGGACTGACTTGAAAACCAGAGCATGTATGGAATGATAAGAGAAGGTAATAGTAACACTCCAAACGCCATCCATTCCTCCTAAATACGTTAAATAAAAATAGAAATATTGTGTATTTTTCGGTTTCTTACGTAATGAGGAGAATTTGTCCGATGATATGCAACACTCGAGTGGACGAGAATAGTTCCAGGCTCGCTTGAGGTTCCAATTACATCATCCTAAAACATGAAATGCTTGTAACATCTATTTTTTTCGAGGAAATAATGATGATAAAAATGAAATACAAAGTATATGAATATGAGCTCCAATTACCTGTTCTTCTCCCGGTGAGTATGTAATTTGAGCCCCAGTAAAGTTGTAATGACCTGGTCGGACCGGACGCACGACAATGATATGAGAAACATTTGCTCCAGCAGGAATCCTTCCAAGGTCAACATCTGTGAAGCCACTCACTCTAATGAAATTGGAGTCATCCTCAAAGGAAGAATCTTTCAAATGAACACGGGACGCCACAATGGGACCAACATTGAAAATGTTGTACTCCACAATCAAATCCAGACCCTCCACTATGAAGCTATTTCGGAATCGCTTTTGAATGAGGAGATGAGCAACTTTCGTAGTAGTGTCAGATTCCAATCCAATGTTGTCCATGTCCAAGGCTCCTTTGTAGCGAGCAACCCCAAGTCGACCTTCACATGGAGCTGGAACTGTGAGGGAGCAACTCGCCAAAACGAAAATTAGCCACAACTCCATTTTCAAATCCTTTTCTAAAGTCTCTATTTAACTTTGAATTATTCAGAACAAGAGCCAACGAAAATAAGAAACGATTTCAGGGTTCGTTCTTTTGATAAAATAAAGACGAGCAGCAGCAAATATATCGTTCTCGTGGATAAAATATTATTTAGATGGCGAGGAAGCAATTCAAATCCTGCGTCATTTGAAAATATCTGTTTTTTTTTAAAAAAAGGACGTTAATGCGTTCAAGTTTCATTCAATTCTTTCTCCAAATCCATTCTGATTTATGCAATTATCATCCATTTTATACAAAAGTTCCCCTGGAAAGAAGGAACCACTTGGGTTTAAATTGAAACTGGAAATGCGTCACAAATGTAATCCCATCGATTTTTTTAGGCTGCTCTAGTGCGTCCTAGATAAATAATTTTAATTGAAATATTTTTCACTTTGTGATATGTAGTATGTCGTTCCAATCCACAATCAAAAATAATTCGTGACCTACATGATGCAAGCTACTTTTTAAGAACAGAGTTGACACCTTGCAGTTTGACGGTAAAATGAGTTTTAATTTAATAATTTATTCAAAGATAGAACACAATTTCATGATGAAAACTTCCAAAAGATATAATATGATGATGTATAAGAGTTTATAGTAAAAATTAAGTTATTTATTTAATAGTCTAGTAATTATTATTATCAACTGTAGTACGAGGTTGTGGCACGCTAGAAAACTGAAATTGTATCAGTCAATCAACATAATTAATCAATCCAGCGCTGCGTCCACATCCCGAGTTCGTTTAGAAAGCCAGCTTTTTCATCAAGAGATAAATGTGGCGATCCACCTCAAATCCATGCAAGTTGTTAGCATCCCCTTGAAGTCTCATGAGCAGCCCACCGAAAGACACGTACGCAGACCTGGAATGTAATACAAAAATTACAAATGAAAGTTCGTTATTTATAAATTATTAAAGCTCAATTCAAATTCAACCACATATTATTCATTTCATAAGATTAGCTAATACTCTTTGAATTTCCATTTATTCTTACCACCTAATCTAATTACAGCTTATTGCACACATTGGATTTATACGCATACTCATAACATAATATATTAGTGTACCAAGACATCAATACAAAATAATACGATACCAGGAGAAGTTTCGAGGGGTGAACAATTGCGCAATGTGTATATACTAATGTACCAAGATTGTATACCAAGATTCATTAAAACAGTTGATGCGGTATATAGATCTTACGACCAGCCGTCCATTTTAATCTGACGAAGACGAAGTAATCGTACATTGCGTAGTTGAAGGCAGCAGTTTTAAGAAAGAGGTGGTGCAGCTGAGAGAAAAAGAAAGCAAACAAATACAAAAACACTTGTTAGACTTTTCATTTGAAAGATGAAAATGGACTAAGGAAGCAAACAATGCAAAGGTTAGTATTTTTGTGCGTATGTAATTACTTGGCTGATTACGGTCAATGATGAGCATCCATCGGTTGGGTTTAGCTTGCAGGGAGTCTCACCGGTAGTGTGGATAGTGGCGTGTTTCAACTTCACAACCAGCTAACCACACTGCCACCGCGACCCCCCGATGCCAATTCTTTTTTCGTTGAATCACGTCCAACGTTGTTGTGCCTTTCCCTTCCGTCTTCTCTATTCTTTCTTTTGTTGTTGATTCTTTCTTTCCTGTATCGCTGAAGGCTGAGTACGTTATCATCTCCATTCGTTTCATCAACAGCATTCCCAGTAGTTGTAATTAGTACACTGATTTGCTTTTGTCTGACAGTCAAACATCAGAAAGTCATGCGTCATTATTTTAAAGAGAATTAAGACTAGACAATGTTTGTCTCCTCGAATGAGAGTACAATTCAATAAAAACTTTCTCCCAGTCATCAAACAGCATTTGTATGCTTTCACTTCTTATAAAAGTTGACTAATTAGTTTGTGTGGGTATGAGCCTTTCTCATACTATAGTAGGACTTTTAATTACTATTATATGTTTGACTGGATAAATTGTACCTTTCCATTACTATTTCTTGAATTTGAAGAAGATCTACATAATAATGGTAAAGTATCCATGAATGCCTGAAGCCAACAACTCGACAGATACTACTTTCATCACGCCCGCACACGCTCTCGTGCAACCTTGAGCTACTCTTCTTTGTCACTGGTATAGATATTAGCGGGTAGAAGAGCATGGGTGGGCAAGAAGCCTACTATTATGATTTCCTTTAAAAATATTACTTTCAAGAGAAAACGGATTGAGGTTGACGCAAATATTCGTTAATTTTCATATCGAGCCCATGGCCGTTTTCATTCATTTCCATCCCACGCTTTTTACAGTTTTTACTCTCGATCTTTTGATACCCATTCCCTTTGTTATAAGATGCAGAAGAGTGTAAGCTCAGCATTTATCCTTATGATGTAATTTTACTATCTTGTATAATACATGTACTTAAAATAATCAAAAAATGTGTATCGTGACACCAATTTCATGAAGCTGTTATGGAACCTATTACTGCGACAGTAGACGGGAAACGTTAGGTTAAACGTGACAGATAGATCCACAAACTACTTGTGGAATCAATTATGTGTATCGTCATCATTTCACTCAGGTTTCCGCTCTAATTCTAGAATCATAACAAGCACATATACACACACGGTGTATGATACACCACCCAATCAACCAGAGAAATTGATTGGATTCCAAGGAAAGCTGATGCTTCATGTATAGTATACTGGATGAGAAATCATAGAAAAGAAGACGGAAACAAACACGACCATGTATGATAATCGCAACAGAGACTACCATCGTGTAATGTTAGCAACGATGACGTTAATTTCGTTCAACCCATGTAAAAAGAGTAAAACAAAATAAGCCCGAAGACAAAAATAACCAGCTCCACAAAACCTACTCAAATCCTTCATTCGTCTAACTCTTTCTTTTTGGTCAACATATGTTTCAATTTCTGAGCTCGTGTCACCCAACAAGCCCAACAACAATAACTACACGTCCAGGTAGGATTATGTATCCTACATTTTTACATAACCTCTTGGATGTAGAGAGCGTCATTATTATGCAGATAAAATAGGACGTAAGTAGAAAAGGGAAAGTAGGGTTTTCCGTCATTCATTCCGTCGCTCAAGCTGATGAAGTACATATAGCTCAAAAGAAAAGTAAGCCACGTACTTTTACTCTACGTACAATACAACTTACGTCAAACCGAGTGAATATGCCATGCATTATGGATGTAATATGGCATCTGAGCTGAAAATAATACGCCCACTTTCCCTATCAATGAACACAAACATGAGAAGAAAGAAGAGTGTAGATCAACAACAACACAAAAAAAAACTTTCAAACTGGAGCAACAATAAGCCTCTTTGTTCCAAGAATTTGTCCCAGATACGTAATGCATGTTCCTTTTTCATCTATGCACATGATACTGATATATGGTACGTTTATATTGTACAGAAGAATCAGCAACTCTCTTTTCTTCTGTGAGGGATGTTTGCACTCTTCTTCAACTCTATTAAAAGCTGCATGACAAGAATCACGGATGTGGAGAAAACGACGTAACAAACCCGGAGCATATACACATCCAATTCAGCCTGGTTGAGCATATGAGCATTCCTTTCACTTCCTGGAATGTCACAGAACCAACCAAAACAGAGAGTATCCCTGTTATAAATACTTCAAGTCAAAGATGTGTGGCATGCGGGAGACGAGAGAGCATTTGGTCGGTTGCGTTCAGCAGATCAAAATACTACTACTACTACTACCACCTCCATAATTTCGGCTTTCACTTAACGTTGCATGTATTTTTTATGTCCCACGAGAAAACTATAGATCCTTGTCTAACTCGTCTTGCATTGTTCCTTCCTTTCTTGTGCCTATCAACTAACGTCACCAAACATGATCAACAAAATTATTCCCTTTCGTAATCCAAACCCATTAATTAGATTTCTGGGTTTCTATCTAGTCCATATATATGAGACCTTGAAATAATATAACAATATACGTACTTACTTTTTGTTTCCGAGTATTTTTAAGGTCACAACACGAACGATCTGTTGAATTTCGTTGGAATAGCTATACCAGTTCAATATCAAGTTGCAATATTATGTAATTCTACTCGCCCTTCTTTCTTTTTTGTGCTGTTTTCTTGGATAAAGACCTGCCGTCCCTTGAATCTTTACAAGAGGTTTCAAACTTGAGATATTATGACTCATTCTTCTGTCCTGATTCTTACTCATCCACCCTCTCAGACCCAACCAAAACTCCCATGTGTCACCCACTGAAAAAATCCAGGGACGCAGCTGCTGTTACAACAAATGCAACGGAAATGAGATGATGTGGAGATGTGAGTCACTGCTGAAAGCTACAAACCAAGTATCCGTTCCAGGCGCACGTATGTCTGATGATTAATACTACGTACACATCCATTTGTGATTCATTCTGGGGGAACCTAAGCTAGCAAAATTCCTTATCAAGGATATTTTCCGCGATGAAGAAAATAATTATCTGCTGATGCCAAAGTCGATTTGATGACAATGCCGAAAATGTGCTTTATCGCCGTATCGAATTTTATTATTCCCGTCGTTATTTTGACATGACATACATACGAAAAGCATGAATCATTCATGCCATCAAGGATCCAAGCGAAGAGGAAAGTCACAAAATCTTTAGTTCAGAAAACTATCTATATAAACGATAGAGGGAAGGAAAAAACATGATATATGAATCTCAACAGTACTCATACGAGTAGTCGCAGACTTTTCCATTTTTGCAATCCCATTGCAATACAGCAGAGCTTCTTAACGAGCTCATTCCAATCCCAACTACCTAACAAACTTCAAGTTTATGATTTTCTCGAAGGTTTATCCCCATTAGACTTGCATTCCAAGAATGATTATCATAACATCCTTTTTCATAACTATGCTCTTCGTCATCTGCTCAGCATTTTTGTTTAAAGTATAAATCCTATTTCAACAAAACAATTTCATAATCACAGCTATACGCCATAAAGTCTGCAAGAACAAAAACAAATCCCACTTCTGAGAAGCACTCCATGCATAATATATTAGCATCATCATCTTCAGTTTAACTGCAAACTTTCCAAATTTTATTTCAGCCCAAGCCGAAGGAAAACTTGTCATATTTTTCGTTAGGTATCTACTAAACATACTTCAATCATCCGCAAATCTTTCGTAATTTCATCAACATATCAAATCCCAACACGTTTCAAGGCAATGGCGTGGTGTGCCACACCACAAGAAGATTGCCTTGTGTGTGTTCAAAGCGATGCGAGAGAGACAACGTGATCTAATTTTCCACGAAGCGGAAGCCTTACACATTAACATTTTTACTAGGCACATACATACCTAATATATCTATGTATGAATGATTGTAAGTAGAAGACAGGACACGATGAGAGAAATATGCATTTTAAGTGCCTTATATCAGCTATAAGTGAAAACGGATGTAATATTATGGACTTTCTCAGAATACAATCATGCAGAAACAGAGATGATACCTTTCAATTTCCAATTTAAAACTTCCACGAATGCCATCAAGTCCTTTTTACATTGTTATTATCATCAATTCTCTAATTCACAAAATGAATCTCAACCTCCAACAACTGAATCAGTTGGAATAAATTGGCTAATTACCATATCTTCTTTTGCTGGAAATATTTTGTGTTCGAATACAGTAGTAGTTAGTTCCTAATTGCAATTCCGACTTTTTGCGACATTTACTATTCACATTTATGTAATAAATTTGTCTCCTCACTGTGAGTAAAACAGAGTAAGCAAGTGGAAAGAGCAGAATAACGATACATAGACTTTTGTGATTACAATAACATGCCTGTATGAGGCTATACAATCTCATCGGTGCCAAAAGATCACGTTGTTCGAAAATGTGACACAGAGGACGTATGTAAATTACATAAGGCATATTATTAAAGCTACTTGGTCTCCGAGACAAACCTGGAAAGTATTTATTCACCAATCAATCCAAACCACTTTCACAAATTACAAGTCTACTACTTCTGAAAATTGCTAATTGGCGCAAAAAATTTTTTTATCAACTCGCAATAAACAGAAACGGAAGTTGATAAAAGTATGCGATGCTGATGCTGCATCAAATAAATTGAGTATGAGTACCATAAGTTATTGTTGGAATCGTCTTGGTAAGAGCATCTAGTTTTAATATTTCATGAAGCAATGCTTTCTACTTGTAGAAATTCCTACAAACAAGCCGAATCAGAGCAGAGCAAAGCCGTTCAATCCGACAAGCAATAAACCAACCAGCTAGGAATGTGTATTATATCCTCCAAAGGAATGACAAACATTGAAACGCTTTCTTGTTAAAACTTGTAAAATTTAATGATACATTGCATTTCCCTCAGCAGCTACGTGTCCTAAAACAACAACTGAGTGAGAACCATGCCAAGGTGAGAAGAGAGCCGACCACCTCATGATTTTTTAATTTCCTCTCCCATCTCAAATTTTCCATTTCATTTTGAAAAGTACAAGAGGTGCGGTAATCCCGAGTGTGTTAAAAAAGGAAACTTTTATGTAACCTGCTGTAACACCATGTCCATGCCATTCTGCTGTAAGGCTTCATTTGTAAAAGACGAAAAGCCATAAGGAAAATAAGGAATGCTTGCGAATTCCTTTGAAAAAGAAGAAGAAGAGAGCAGGCTTAAGCATGCAGCAAGATAATAGAGCGTTTCAACAAGACATGACGTATTCCAAGAAAAACGACAAGTAAGAACCCTTTGCCTTCCAAGAAAAAAGAGGAACACTAGCATATTCTCAAGCCATGTTCTGTTGTATATTACTGGTAAAAAAGGAATCTCAAAATCACCGCATTTCCCAAATGTACCGATTTCCCTTTCCTTCTCCACCGGCTTATTCTACTCTCTTTGAGAAGAGCTAGAGTTCAGTTTTACTCAACAAAAAACCTACACGGACGATTTCTACACGGCCAACATCTGCATTGCAGGTACCCTACATGACAGGCAGCTGGAAGCAAATGCACACAAAGTAGTAAACTATTGCTACACCTCTTCGTTCGTTCGTCTTCCACTACAACCATTACCATCAGTTCAGTCTTAAGTATATCCAAAACCAGCCAAAACAAGGGCATTCTGTAAAAAATAAATGCTAAAAAGTTCTCCCCAAAGACGACGCCATGGTTCAAATGAAAATTTACAATGAGTGTCCTTTTAATAGCAAATTTTTTTATGCGAAATATTTATTCGACTCATTAAGAATATCCGGCAGTTTTGCCACGCTTTCATAGAACATTGCTGAAAACCACCGAAAATTCCTTTTCTAATTTTCAGTGCATTTAAATGCATGCAATATAAAGTTTCAACCTTTTGCAGCATCTATGAAACTTGGATTTCTAGAGTATAACATTCATGCATTTGCGTGCATTTTGTCATATCATAACAGGTACAACCCGCAAATCATAGTAATTTTCTTGTTTCTCAAAGGTTAGTTCCTAGAGTGAGAACATAAGGACATGTGCCTTGGTACAACGCTATACAGGCTTTACGGCTCTTAATGAACCAACACGATTCTACATTTAAGCTTTTCTATAAACCCCAAATTCATGACATAACATACATGAGTTTGGCAAAAACACAACAACAGGCAATTTCGAAGAACAAAATATTTTTTCTGTACTTTTGAAAATGATTACATTACAGGTAAGTAATATCCTACAAACAACGAACGATAGTTTTGTGGCAAAATCATAAAGTTGATCAAAAACAAGGCATCATCGTGCAAAACCAGAAGAGTGTTTGGGACCTTCAACCTTTCTTTTTCTTCTCCTCTCTCTCTCTCTATTGTCATGCTTTATCGTTAGTTAGTGTTATGCCACCATACCACCACAAATAATGGATGTAACGTAGTGTACGTGAATACAAAAGAGCTCTATCAAATTCAAAAGAGAAAATACACAAACAAAACATAAATTTCGTTTGCAAAAAAGGCAAGCAACAAGAGCTGCTGGCTGATGTGGTTTCCTTTGCTTTATTTGTTGAAAGAGCGTACATTATTACAAAATGATTCATTAAACCAAGCATTACACAGAGCACGAAGGAAAGGAAAGCCTGCATCAAAATCATCAACATCTCGCATGAAATAATATCGCAATCAAAAAGGCAAGGACAAGGACACGTAAGAGCCATGAAGTAAAATATCTCTCCATTCTACAAAAGTTTATGCTTTTGCAAAGGTGATGTACTCAAAATAATATTATACACACGTTGTGTTTTGTCGAGTCGAGTCTGATTCAGAAGCGGATAAGGCAGTTAATATACAATGTGCAAATCGACCACGACCAGGAATATTGCATGTCATGTTATATATCATCCAGTACATGTATAACACATAACATGGCAAAAATGAATAGAAACGTCTGGTCTGTCTTTTATTTACGAAAATAGCTTTTTACATGCTTTACACACTGAGATAGTCTACCATTCTTCCAACAGAAGGTCTCAATACTCCACGTGTACCCAAACGCAACCAAGAGCAAAGCCAATTTCGCTATCTGCATTATATATGTTGTTTTACCTGCTTTGCTCTACTGTTTTGCACTGTTGCCAACTGCCGTGAGATAATTACGAATTACGACATTCGTTGGCTTTTAAGGAAAATCACATAATATATGCAATCATCTTCGTTTTCGTCGTCATCACAATCTGCTTTTTAGAGGGAACAAATTGAATGAACATGAGTCACATTCTTTCTGCTTTAAAATAATGTTGTGAATTTTGAAAGCTTCAACTTTCCAAGCGTAGCGTAACCTTGCAATAATAACCTACGTAGCAAATGCGCAAATAGTTGGTAGCTTCATAAAATGACTAGTAAAATTCAAATTCATCAACAAACTCCTTTTTATAGTAGACGAAAACTAGTATTTTTGCAACACCATAGCCAATTCAAATACGATCAACTCTCACGGTTTTGGAAGTAAAATCATTAGAATAAACGTGGAAGGAATCATGGTATTATTATTAATGCTAGTTTCTAACAACTTCACCTAGCATGTTCCGTATATTCCTTCCTGTGTCATGTCAGTTTTAAATCACGCAAACTAAGGAATATCACATCTATCAATATTCTACCCTTAGAACAAAATAGCTCGAGTAAATTCATAGGGTTCTGCCTAGCTGTGTATGTAACGTAATGTAGCTAGCTAACAATATGCCTGAATGAAATACTTTAGGCAAGTCATGTTATTTTTCCAAGTATGTAATCCACCATATAAATAACTTTTGCGTACATTCTACGTAACTAATGTACCCTCAAAGGTATGCTGAATAAGCTGATGTTTCCACCGATAATAGCTTAACAATCAATCTAGTAGACGGAAAATACGTATCGCTTCGCCACGATAGGAAGAGTCATCCCCATACTATTAAAAGCCTTTATTCCGAATGTTTGTTGTCAGTTGTCGTACATGCATGTGCCATAAAAAAGAAAGCTTTTAAAGGCTCCTTTTTATGTCAAATGTAATTTTTTTTACGAATGTATGGCATATACCCTATTACATTAAATTTGCTCTGTGACTGTAGGCATTCATTCCTTGCCGTCGAGCTTGCAAGTCTCTTCTAAAAATCGCAATAACCAAGTGACATCAATTCCATCTACTATTATAAAAGTGTATTATCCAACATGTCTGCGTTTTCCTCCTACATGCTTCTTCCTCTATTTTCGCCATATGCCATTTGAGTATCTCCAACTTAATAATACACGGAGATTGGGAATGGGTTAGTGCCTACTATTGGTAAACCAAGAGACAAGTATTAAATCACGCCCAATCAATTCACGTACATAAAGTCCAACAACAGGAGAAGTGAGAGAGAGAGAGAGCGAGAATAAAAAGAGGTACAAAACAACCTTCAAACACAAAACGTCAATAATATGCCATGATGATGATGACGATTTGCAAGGACACACACTCTCCTCCTCGTGCTTCTTTTTTTAATGCTCTTTCCATATGCTTCGTGATTCCAATGCTTCTACACCTTTCCTTTCAATCGACGCAAAATATCCAGACACAATGCATAATGTATAACCATAACGTATCGCTACGTACTATATAGAACTCATAATTTCAGAGTGGATGAGTAGTAGTTTGAGCTGTAATTTTTATAAGCTATGAAATGGTAGAAAAAAGGAACCATGAACACGTCTAATGCTCCAAAAACAACTCTGAACTAAAACGAACCTAAAATGGATAAATGTGACGTGACAGTAATGCATATTTGTTGTTTTAATATCTCTCGTAGTAGCGTGGCGAAAAGTTTGGGTTTTATTTCAATTTCCAAATAATCAATGCTCTTATAAAAACTATTCCTTCTCGCCTCGCCTCTGTAAAAGAAAGGTATTTTAACTTGATTCGAGTTGGTTTATTCGGTTTTAATGCAATATCGTAATATGAATTATATAACTTCACTAAAATGGCTTCCAAAATTGCGAACCTCATTGCTTCGCCCAACTCCATTAGCAAACCTTTAGTATGTATTACGGCGTATATAGTTCGTGATGTTAGTTTGATTGGTGCTAGTGTTAGTTCAGTTTCATATATGAAATGAGAGATGCTAAAGTACGACAACCGCAACCACAGTTGATTTGATGATACCCTGAGAATGCATAAAAGTGTTATTTTATGAACTTTATTAACGATCGCATAAGATAATCCGTCAGCGAATGAAAGCTACAGAGAAAAAAGAAAGAAATCTAGCCAAGTGTATTTTTGCTAAACCGGCACATTACATATCTTGTTCATATCTTCATTCTGATGTTATTATTTCAAAGTACATGTTCTTATAACCTCATATCAGAGAATCGATAATAAATACAAAACCTCTCTCATTCCACGTAAAATATGAAAAGATGGGTTGGATAAGCTTATGTTGTAAAAACTGCATTAAAACGACTTCCTGATTCGGTATTCTTTCCCTACTTTATATCAAAATAATATACTTATTTTTTATTTCACCACCATCATGGTGGTTGTGAACGTTTTTTTTGCTAAAAAGGAAATTAGAACGATGTGAACCGACTGAGGGTAGTTAGGTAGTGGTGTGGCATGAATGAATGGTTATAACAGTAAAACCTTATTGCAGTGGGATTGTATGAAGTACAAAATGACTTTATATCTAATTTCTAACTTTTCTTACATTGCATATAGTAGCAATCTCTTTGACTATCAATAATTTTCTCATACTCCACTGCAATTTTGTAATGATAAGAAGGAAAAAACAAGTTCACACAGAATATAATGCAATCCCGACGTAAATCTATCTGTTTTATGATTAACGAAAAAGGCTCGGCCAACTTTCATTGTAGTATTTACATACTAGAATATAGGTACATGGTTAAAAATGTTTTTATTAATATCAGTTTTCCATCTTTGTATTCACAAAAGCTGGAAGAATCAAAGGAGCAAAGTAGTAAAGTAAATCAGTGAAAAACTAATATGTGGAAGCGTGGGAGTATAGAAAAAGTCATTATTGAGTCGGGCTGACGTTTTCTTTCTCCTTCCATTTTCTATCCTCCTGCTCGGGGTAAAATAGACATAATCCTTGGGAAAGAGGTTGCTGAGAGCCACAGTACAGGTAAATGGACTTTTTAAAAGTTTTGTGTCACGCCGCACAACAAAATCCTTAGGTATCTGAACTGATTGACTTGGGAAAGACAGATGCGGTTGTAATACAGCTCCAAATGTCGTACCAGACCATGCATTTACACGAAACTCAATTGCCAAAACGCTGCAAACACAGCTCTGGTACTCATCTGAGGCCATAAGACGGTGACTTATCAATCATTTGTATTGTTGGCCGAACCCAACCGACAGATCGGTTGCATTTGATGCTGAGCTCGAAACACACGCACCAAACACCACAAGAATTGTAGTAGCTGAATTTAACTGGAAACTTTTAATCCATGATCCAATCCACCAAGACATGACAGGGATTGGTGATGATGAGAGACGAGAATTACGTGCTTGATACTTGCTTATTGCTTTTCCTTAAACCTTACGAGATTGAGTTTGGAGTTGACGAGGAAAAGTCAGTCGGTGAAATAGGAAAAATAGGTTAGTTTGAAAATTCAAAGGAAAAAGTATGCGAGATGTGAAATGGGGAAATTATCATTCCAGAGGAAATTTGCCAGGAATGACTTTCTTCCCACAACTTTCCCTACTCCGAATGGTACAGGTTTCAAGGATAGAATGAATGAATGAATGGGTGGCAGAAGGAAACCATTCGTCTTTCGTATAAAAATGGTTCACCGAACGGGAAGTAGTAAAAAGATTAAACCCAACCCACCCAAACTAGGTATACCTTTCTGGTGCATAATACATACTAACACACACTGACTCAAAAAACCGCAATAGCCAACTTTTTCTCCCCCTTGTAACTTGTAAAAATGGCAAGTGATTAAAAATCCTGTTCCCTTTCCGCCTCAACGAAACCAGGAAATAATTTGCAACAGAGGATAACTGAGTGAAAAACTTGAAAATCAACTTATTCTGCTAAGCCCCCACTGAACAAAATAATTGATGTGGAACGAAGGGAATTCACAACCACAAAAAGCATCTCGTTTCAATAATCATTCTAATCTTGCAAATAAAAAAATAAAAAATTTCAAAAATATAGAAAAAATGCCGGCGTCTCAAATACTATTAATCAACAACGAAATAAATGAGGATAATACCCAACTAATGAAACACTATGAGTAGATTGTGTACAGATTTAAATCTCTGCACAGAAATGGATGAGGATGGTGCGAGGAGAGTAGTACCTCAACAGTAAAAGTTGAGGGATATTATCTAGGAGTAGTTAGGTATGATAAAGGTCGGTAAAATATATGGTCAAAGGGTCACAGGAAAAGGTGAGACTTGTCATTTTTGATGTCAAACGTTGTGATGTTTTCAATTTTGGTGTGATTGATTGATTGAGGGTACTTGAGAAAAAGTAATTTAGACTCGGGCACACACGAGATCAAAGTGAGTCGAAGGAGTAAAGTGAGAGTGTATAAATCAGGGAGAGAAAGAAGAGTTGTGGTGAAAACGGGTATTAAGTGACTGAGATACCACCAGCTGTGTTCACTCGACAAATAAAAACACGTAGCGAACTCAGAGTGGTTCCCACTCACTCAGTCCCAAAAATAATCTCTCAACTCGACTTTTATACCTCTCTCTCGCCCTATTTTTCTTCCTTGAATCCTCACTCACGACAATTACACAGCCAAGCCATGGGTGGAGGAGGCAGAGAGCAGCAGCAGTAAATACATGTGAACTCTGATTGTTTTTTTCTAATTGATGAGACGACTCAACTGAAGCTGCAAGATTCCATGAGATTTTGCCCCTTGTGAGGTGACTCACTGCTTTAAACTGATTTTCCTAAGTTCTTGTACTGCTGAAAAAATTATTGGTCACACATCATCCGCATACACACAACAATGATTCAAAAGCAATACAAGCAAGAAAAAAATATGGATATGGAAAGTAATTAAAAATTATGGGTATTCGCACACGTACAAACAAACTAAAATATATTGACAAAAATTATTTTACAGCAATCGTTCACCCCTTTTACTCCTTCTCCTGCTTTCAAGAAAACTATTTGGTTTACACTAGAGAGAACGAAACTTGTAACGAAAATCTATCATACAATTATTATTAAATTTATAATGCCTATTCTGCCTCGTTATGAGCTAGACTCTCCTGGTTTGCCACAATCAATTACAATTTGATGACAAACTGAACAATAAATAATAATAATATAAGTGCAATATGCTACGCTCCAAATACACAATGGCTACATATACAACAATAATAATAAAAATGGCAAATAAAATAACGTAAACTACAAAGCACAATATCAATGTTTTATGACAATCGTGCCAATGAGCTGCTCGAAACGAGATCAAAAAACCCAATCCAATCTGTTAGCCTTGCTTTCCAAAACTGATGATGACGGTGACACGAGTGTATTGAAAAAAGAGGATATTCTTTGGCAATACAAAATACAAAAAGAAATAATCGGACTGGGGGAATTTCTTCAAGTGCGAACAACAGCTTAGTGCTTCTCGCTTTTTTGCCCTAAAACTGCACAAATATATGTTGGCTATAAAAAAGAGTTGAGAAGAGAAGAAAAATTGGCGTGTTTGCTTCCTATATGTTATTTCACTGACCACAAAGCCTACACTGACTTGTACTTTTTGAGGGATAACGTCATTCACAAGCGGTTCTCTGAACGCTTAAGCCAAAGGCATAATAATGCTGAGCTTGTAGTAGTAGTAGAGTGTGTGTATGTCTTTGTATGTGTGCAATAAGTAGTGTGATGCGATGCATCATACAAGTTTATTCTCCTTCTTTGCAATCGCAATCCTTCTCGAGTCCTTCTACTACCGTACAATATTACTACTTACTTATCCTCACTATATTCTACTTGTCTAAATCATCTTCCTTCTTCTTTACCATCATCATCATCATTACACTCAAGTTGTGCCAACTGACGCTGAAAGAAAAAGAGCTTTTCAAACTTTTTCTCATGCTATATTATAAATCTAACGACAAGAATAAATGCGCACTGCAAGCATCACATCACATCACTTTTTAGTGGTAAGTATATGCAATATAAACATCCTATCTCTATCTCTTCCTTCGAACAAGAGCAAAGTACCTTTTGGAATTCCATTCTCCCATTTCGCACTTTTCTTATTCTTCTATGTATATTTTTTCTCAGAGTTACTCTCAACTTCTCAACTCAACAGCGGCGATATGGGATGCAGCATGCAGCAGCAGCACCAGAGATTATAAACTTTATGTATAAAGTACAATAATAATCACCATCATCCAAATGTAACTTGTACTTTATAATGATATGTGTGTACTGCATTTTCATTCTTTTCTTTGGACGTGCTCTTTTGCTGCTGTTATAATAATGATGATGATGAGAATGAGGCACAACTTCCTAGCTGTTGTAAAGATGATGATGATGCATCATCGTACATGCACATCTTCACTACATCATTATAATGTAACCTAACATCCTTTCCTTTCACAGATAAAAAACTACCAAAGCCGTTTAACCCTCTTCTTCTTCTTCTCTCACTCATTCTGTGTTTTGCATGCATTTCATACTTCACTTGGATATCGTGTTTGGTTGTTGCAACAGCCGGCTGCTGCTGATTTTTCCTCTTTTTATACTTCTCTAACGCTAACACTTATTGCAAAAGCTTGTTTTGTTCTTTTCGTTCTTATGTGCTCATCATCATCATGAAGCTCCCATATGCCAGTTCTTATGCTATATCAAAATATTAGAGGCAGAGAGAGAGAGAGAGAACTGTGAAGTAAAATCAAAGAGAGAAAACTGTAGTTCACTTCCC
Source organism: Orchesella cincta (assembly GCA_001718145.1). Lineage (NCBI taxonomy): Eukaryota > Metazoa > Arthropoda > Collembola > Entomobryomorpha > Orchesellidae > Orchesella > Orchesella cincta. Next base: position 37,497 of record LJIJ01000211.1, on the reverse strand, counting down.
CATTTTCTTACTCCAAAGCTTGTTGCCTATCCTTCCTATCGAATCGGCTCATCTTTTTGCCTCTTCTGCCAACAATAAAAATGATACGACGCTATCCTCATGATTATGATGATGCTTCGTTTGCGAAAAAAGATGTAAAAGTCTGATTACCCATTCCCTAGTTCAGTAAAGTTCATTATATTTTATAATGAAAAAGAAAAAATTCTCACCAACAAGCAAATAGTGCTTGCACCTAAGCACACGTACCATATTTTGTACTATTCTATGTTTTTAACGCAAAATGCTGCTGCATATATAACAAATTTTATATGAAGATGATGATATCATGGGTCATGTGCCAACTAACAGCAAGAGAAAAAAGTAGTACCCCTTCACCTTCTACCAAGGGAAATAAAGACTAACATGAGGAACGTTGATTTAAAAAAACTTGGTATACACGAGTTGAAAAATGAATGAATGAATGAACGGACGGTATCCTTATCCTAGCAGTAGGACAAGGCGCAAAAAAATATTTTTTCATTCTACAATCAACTCGTTCCTTTCTCAGCCATATATTTTCCCAGAGAGAAAAAAAACTGAAGTAAAATGTAAGAAAAGGTAAAGAATGTATTTTTGTGTAAGTCGGACGAAGAAGGAGCACAATAGTCAGAATAAAACTTACAGTCGAGAAGTAGTAGAGTCACTGCTCTCATCCCCTTCAATTCGGTAGATTTTTCCATACATGACGTACTCAAAAGAGTCAGCACGGGATGGGCCTGTGTCCAATGGACTCCACTCGTTGCTCTCAGCATAGCCATCCTCACGCAATGTTGTTGCCAACACTAAACGAAATTTGTCACCTAAAACAAATGTATTCATAACCATTTTAGACATGCAGAAAAAAACATTTTATGAAACTAATATAACAATCTCGACTAATCCAATCCAACATTTATTTTCGGACTCTTTATTTTTCATCGTAAAAGCTACAGAGTTATCCTAATCTACACCGCAGCGCATGTATAATTTTTTGCCTGGAAGTCCACAACAGCCACATGATGATGACGAGACGAGCGTGTGGACTTGGATGGACTGAAAGCTCAACTGCTGATTTGACGTTTCATAGCCCATATACAAATGAAAAACAAAGTTATTTCCATGTACATTTCATGCGGCATTCTCCGTATGGACTACTCTTGTTTAAGAAGAAAATACTTTTTTTTTTCAAATATATATGGAGCTAGAAAGTTGGCAAAACCACGTAGTTGCTCATGTATAGTTTGTCTATATTTTATTGCCACATATGCTCCTAACCTCATCACCGCATTATGTCGAAACAAACAGAGTTGGTGTATTACCTCAAGCAGTATATAGTTTGTGAGTTTTTCCAAGTGCGCCAAGAGCACTATGCATTAAAGAGAGTTGTGTGTAGTGGAAACTACACAACAAAAGCTTTAAAGCAAACCTTTTTTTGCTATGTATTGTTTAAGGTAACCTTTTGACATTTGAAAAGAAATGATGTACAGGCAACCCTACATAATGTGTATGAAATGAATGTTTTGTAATGCCGTAAATTACTTTCGCATGCAATGCACGGCAGAATCATCAAATAGTATAACATTAAACTTTTGTGGTTTTCAGCTCATATACTTACCCGTTTTGCATCATAGTAGATGTTGGGTTCTACACGTATGCATTATTATTGGAGGTAAACATAATATTGGAGTCGCAGCCTGCTCTGCTCATTTTCATAGTTTTAATAACTGAGGCATGCTACTGTAGAATTAAGGAAGACATGTCAAGTTTTGACAGAGCGCTAGCGTGTGCCATATGGATTTCCTGTGAAAATGCAAACTTGTGGACGGAAAACTTTACTTAATAAACTTTCAATCCGTAAGCGTGATGGCTTCATTGCGGAAAAACACTGCTGACAACTCGTAACTCGATATGTATGTATCTTCACCATCATCATAAATGTATATTATACAGCCAGCTCCTTCGCATTCAATTTTAAGTTTGCCAAAAACAAAAAGTTTGCCACGTACCCAGTTCCATTGGATAAATCCATGAGTTGATATCCAGAATCAGCTCCATTTTGAAGGACTCACTCTCACAATGGAGTCGGCTAACTGTAAAACAAACAAAAAACAATATTGTACTTTAAAACCCGTGCTACTTTTTCAAATCATTAGAATCTACACATCCAAACTATTTATTAATGTCAAAAGCTTCCAACCAGTCAGCCCAGCAACTCAGTTTCTGCAAACAATTACTGCAGTAGCAGCAATGCATTATAATAGGAAGGAACTCATAAAACTGTTTTGTATCCCCTTCAAAACACATTTCATTTCTCTCTGCAGATCCACTGTTTCCGCTATTATTGACACACATTTTTACGATCCATAAGAAGAGAACCATTAGTACTGAAGCAAAAACTAAAGTGTCATCTAAAAAAGTTAACTTTCGTGTGCCATGCAAATTTAGGCCACGGTAAGACGTAAGCTACATTATATATAGTGAGCTTAATGACTAGCCATAAACTTTATAAATCACATGAGCATGCGATATTAATGTCTTTCTGTTGCAGAAACGGATATTTTTTTTATCTTACAAGGACACAGTATTTACAATCTACATGCGTAGGTATACATATGTATGCAGTTACACATCATGCATTCATTGGGAAATGAATACGTTGACCTTTGAACTAATATGCTACATCCTATAAACTCGGCAACTATCAAATAACCACATATTATTATATTCAACTTATTGCTCTTGTGCAAATTAAGAATCAATAGGGCATTGAAAAACGAGACGGGTTTCACTCTATGAATCTAGATAGGCAGAGATACACTACACGCTACTACTTCTCTGAATACTCTATAGCTGAAGGTTTTATCATTTCCTGTTATCATTGCTAAACATGATGCACTTCCTCCTCCTGTATTTCCAAAGTTAGTTTCTTCTTCAAAATTCTTTCATTAATTGCTGAAATAAGTGCAAGCTCATCTTCATTGAATTTAATCGTATATGACATGACATGAACATGAAATGCTTCGAGCTTATGCATGTTGCCACATAAAGAACCTTCCTTTTAGTTATGCTGTGTTGCCGCTTGCTTATCGATCAATGCTTATCAGACATTTAACCTTCTACACATCAACATCCAAATCCAGGTCTGATGCAATACTCTTCGCGAACCCCATTTTCGCAATGTAAGCACGTATGGTTTTTGCGATGGATGGCATACTTGTATATATAAACTAGAAGAAAACTGGGCCGCAACACGCCATATGGTGATCGATGCACGTACATAAACATGTACAAGTAAATTATTTGATGACGTTTTTGTTGCTTACATGTACAACTAGCTAATACTAGTGTTAACTTACAAACTTCCTGGAATCCATCATCTGCCTAAAAAACTGAAAGAGTATAATATGGACTTGGGCAACAGAAGAATGAAAGAGTCACGAGGACTTTATAAGTTGGAAATGACAGGGGCTCAACCAATGAGAATGTGTTTTTACACCTCCGTGCTGCAAACTACGCAGCTTTCTCCAGCAGCAGCTGCTGGCACACTGAATACGAACGATGATGATGTTGTTGCACAACACCGAAACCACAGCAGTGGAAAGAAGCAACGAAACTGCTGCAGCATGATCAAGTGGGAAGAAGGAATCTGCCACATTTGGTACTCCGATATTGCGTTGGAACTGTTAGTTCGACGGAGATGCTATTCCTTCCTAGTTTACTCTTCTGTTTGCTGGAACCAAATGACAGAACAAAGTGGAAATGGGATTAGGTCAGCTGAAACAAGAGTAAACTCTTCTGCTTACTCTTTCTAGCTACTACTGCTGCTGCTGCTCTTCCCTTCCTCTTCCCATTCCATAAAAGAAAGATGTGCTCGACCTCGAGTGCATCGAATGCTCCTTCCCGATTCTTACCGAGAGAGAAAAGACCGTTCAAGAAAAAAGTGGAGCAAGGTTGACGGTAACAACTTCACAGTAAGTGACCGTAATTTTTTGCAAACAGAAGAGTATTATAGTACTACTCTACTGCTGCTGCTGGAGGAAACCCACACATGGGAACATGGACTTTATATATTATGCGATACGATGCTTTTACATGATGGGATTGCACACGATATGATACTTGGAGCACACTCCATGCCAAACTAAGCCCCCATTAGGAGCAGCAAGCAAGCATGAAAGCACGAGGACATGAGTGCTTCGCGTGCTTTTCTTGGTATCAACACACGTTTTTTTGTGTTGTGGAACATTATTATTTCCATTATGGAAACTTGTGCTGTATTACACAGCACATGGTTCAAAACCCATACTTCCCTTTGTACCACAACACACCATCATCAGCATCCCACACTTTTTATATTCTAAATCATACTTGAAAAGAAGACTCTGCATGTCAAAAACAAGGAGGAACGTGAGCAAAAATTCTCTCAACATAAAAAAGGACCTAGTAAAGATGGATGAGGAAAGCTTGCCTCTTCTCTTATTTATCCTTTACCATTAGCAGAGCGAGAGATAGAAAACAGTCCGCATCCGGGCGAAATCAATGCGGCTACTCTGACGTCAAGCGTGGGAGTAGGTTGGTAAGCACACAATAATACCTACTCTCCTATCGCAATACAAGCAAATTTCCAAGACAAGATAACCGAACCACTTCTGCACTTATGTTGCTCAACAAGCCACTCATTCCATAATATCCCCTTTCACCACTGCTCCTTCATAAATTACCAAAATTAATTACATGGAACCTGATGACGACAATTATTAGAAACAGGTACATAGTACAAAAAATCCACACTCTCTTTCAGAAGCATCAATAAATAATGTTGACATTTTTTTCATTGCATTCTTTTCCACTCAATGGCTGAGTCATAATTAAAAAAGGTTAAACCAAACAAACCCATGCCATAAAATTGATACTTCGGGGCATACAGATAACAGAATATTTTGACCATATGAATATGCTTATATGTATGATTTTACATAATCATTCCAAAGAGAACTTTGTAGTTTGCTCTGCTCCGTAAATTATAACAAGGCAGTGATGATGATATAGAAATATTCCAAACTACAATTGGTTTACAAATTCAAAGTGTAATTTTGCAAATGGATTTTTCCACATGCTTTATATACGACTTACATGTACCTTTATTGGTGGAATGTGTTTACAAGCAGCATATTAAGGATGATGATGACGACTTGCTAGGAGGCATATTAAAAAGGAAAAAGAAGAGGTAGTAATAGCTCGAAGGAAGCAGAAACTCCAATACCAGTTCAATATAATCTGCGTGTGTGTGAGGGACCAACGCGATGATATTCTCTCCCCTGGTTGAACCAAACTGAACTGAAAGTAATTTCATTCGTTCAAGCACGGAGATACCATATTATTATATTACATATAGCAAACAAAACAACAAGCCTAGGAGTTCAGTCTGTGCTGCGAGAAAAGGAGAACACAACACGGAATATATCAGCATGGGATCAGCAAAATCAGCACACAGCTCTCCTTGTCATGTCCATTATTTGCAATACGCAAAAAAACAGGCTCGTGTGCATATGCCTACTCTTCTGCTAGTTGTTTGGTTACACGGTACACTTTTCTGCTGCGGAATAAAAAGCTTAGGTTTGGTTGTGGGGCGGAGTTGGGAGTTTGCGAAAACCTTGAATCCATGACCTTGCTAAAGGACAATATAGATTTTTCCATCATTTCACTCTTTTCGTTCCTCTGCAGCAGCAGCATACCACCAACACTACTCCCAGCTTTGCCTTTCCTTCTCCACGACCAAAGCGAAACTTGTCTTTGCCTATACATAATTTCGGCTCCTTTTCCATGTTATACCTAGCTCAAGCTTAAGAATGTGCAAAGCATAATTTGACTGACAACTGAGCAGAGATATACCACAACTAGAAAATGTACAGAGTGTACCACCACCACCTTACATCCATATTTATTACACGTTTTTTTTTCCAAAAAAAAATCTGTACTCTGACAATCATAATTTAAATGCTGTTGACTCCAACCTGCATTTATTCGTATTCAGTTCAAAATCAACATACCAAAGCGTTTAATAAGCATCATTTCACATTACCCATGTACATTTCTGTCAAAGAATCCCAAGAATTTCATGAGATACGTATAATCCAAATTAAAGTGCTTCTTATAGTCATTTAAATGGGGACTTGGGCTTTAATCCGACCGTAAACTAGTCACATTAAAGTCTGTTTACGAAATAAAATTTTATTTCTCGTACATAAGAATGTATATTAAACGGCCTTCTGTGCATAGTATACACTATTTTTTACAGCTTTCAATATGCATTTTACACATATGTACTTAACAGTTTAATAAAAACATTGCAGTCTCATATTTCATATCTCGAATCTCTCGCCGTCCTTCTCAATGAATGAATATTTTTCTGCAGCAGCACGGGTGTTCTCAATCACAAACTGAATTAAAATGGTGCGGTGTATTGTATCATGCAACATCCACAAGGAAATTTCGTCTCCTTTAGCCTTTATTCGCATACGACAATGAATAATGAAGCAGGATTAGAGTGGAAGAAGTTAATAATGCAATGCAATGCCAGCTAATAATACAAAAAGTAAAGCCCTTCACTTCTCCCACCACCTGGTTGGTGCTGCTGTACATACAGTAAAAAAAATTAAAAAATGTGCAATTGTAAAATGGAATGCAAATTGCAAATGCAAGTCAAATTCTATAATATCCTTTTTGTTCCAACCATCTCGTTTCGCTGCACAACTTGCATTAGCACCAACTTTGTATTTCGTAGTGTGTTCGTAGGGACAAACAGAAACACATGCTTTGGGTATTTTAAAGGTTGAATGTAGGGCATTCCAAAATGCAGCAGTGCTTTTAGGTGCACATCAATAATGGTGTTCTAAAAAAGGTGGCTTGACTCGACTCTATAATGCAATGCACCACACAAGAAAGGAAGGTGTTACGTGGTATGGAATGGAATGAAATAGAAGTTTAGCAAATTCCACTTGCTACACCACATCACACACATTTGCGAGCTAGAAGGCTTTTTTTTGATTCTGCCTTGTGCAGTACCACCATCGTTGCAAGCTGTTTTTCTGCACATGGCAAATGAATGCATCAAACAGCAGCTACCTACGTATATACAGAAAAGAGTGAGGGATTCGCGAGAATGCATTCAAGGAGAGATGACAGCGGGTGCATGACACCAACGCTATACCAAGTACAGCAGTGTTGCAGCGAACTTCTATGTCCTTTACTAAGCTGAACTGTGCTACAAAAACTACGTCATTCTCAATGAGAGAGAGAGATGAACGAGAAGTGAAGCATTTTTTCCTCATACCAAAAGACTAAACCATATGTTCTGTTTCCCCAAAAACAACAACAACAACGCCTACAAGTATTACAACTTTGATTACAACCAAAGAAGAATCAGGCTCAGCACAAGTATTTGCAACTTATAACTTTTTGCACCAACAAAATCAATGTAATTTTAATAGTAGCAAGACAAGCCACTCAATCTCTTATAAGTATTTAAGAAAATACAAAAGGAAAACTTTTTCGAGATACATCCATACAGTGCACTTTTATTGCCTGCTCTTTTGTAGTCCATTCACCCTTTGCCATTTTATTTTCCTTCATTTGATTCGTTTTCTTTTAGCGTAACATGAGTGCACTCCTTCACTTTACCTACAAAAGCGTGTGCTCCTTCAGCACAAAACACAAACATCGACACACTCACACACCACGGGCGGATATGCATGATGTGAGGGTGATGTAACGCAATGCAAACTGCGCATTACCCGTCGTTCTACTCAGAGTTCATCTCTCTCTCAATTTACAAGTATTTTTATAGCCCAAACTCATCTTATGATTTTTGGATATCAAGTGACCAAACCTGCATTCCATACTGAATGATATTAAATTATGTGTGCAGTTGTTTGTCTTCAATTTCCATCAAGCTAATTCTCTTATAGAAAATCGATAGATCATCTTTCTTTAATCAAGCTTGCTTACTTGCTTATTTCAAGCCATGCCCAATGACCCCAAACTGCACTACAGGATAGTTCAATTCAGGTTACTGCACTTGGCATACACCTTCCCTAAATACCCGAGTGTAAGCATGAAATGACATCATAAATAAACGAAAGGCAACCATGTCATGAACACATGAACGAAGCTAAAACTAAAACGGCAAATATTATTAGACTCTCCTTGATAATATTTCTCGTTTCAATTAATGAAAAAGCTAGCTTCAACCATGCTGGATGTATTTTACGGGCTTCCATTTTGGCAATAAATCATTTAACACGGATATCCAGCAGTGACGTTCATTACTTATCATTGCAACTGGATGCTAACCAAGTCAAACCTTTAAATTCTTGCCTAAGGTTATTAGGCTTACATAACAAACTATTTGCATCAACATCACATAATCTTAATCATCTGAGCAAAGGTATTGCCCATGAAAAGATGCTTATAAAAATGTACTAGAATATCTGTTGGTATCGCCCATAGGAGTTCTTTACCCCGCCTGAGCCAACTCGTACGCTTCTCGTATAAGATTAGAAGAACGTTAAAAGTTATGACTTATAAGCATGTATATTCAAGTTCATTAATGTTCATACCAGAATAGAAAGAGAAAGAAGGTTGTGTATGGAAGAGTGCAAATTTGACTCTTTGTTGTTCTGTCACTGCTTTCTGCATACTCATTTTTAAATTCCAAGCTACATAACAAAGTTAAAGCTAGCAACAGCAATCATGCATGCATGCAATGCAAGATAATAAATACCTATACTATACAGTACAGTCTTTAATCTTGATTTGCTCCAAGGCATGCCATTCATACCTACCTACTCTACCTTTCTCCTTTTATGTCAAAGCCAAAGCCCGCTTTAAAGTACAATATTATTATTGGCTTTGCAAAAAAAAATCGTTATGTGAGCCAGCCATGTATATGCGCATACCTTGCCTTACTAAAGAAGTTTCATGGTACCTTTCATAAAAATTCTGGCGAATATTCATCTCAATTCTCAGAATCCATCACATAACCATATTTTCTACTTTGCATGATTTCAACACTTTCAACTCTCATGGCAGAGGGGAGCTCATCAAGATGAACTTTTCCTACATCATCAGCATCACCCTTATTGCCATCAGTTAAACCCCCAATCAGCAAGCAAGACATGCGCTAAGCATGGCACGGCATAGCACTGCTTTAACTTTTTTTCGGGACACAAAAAATGGAAAAACAACAACCTACAAGTAAACAGCGCAACAACAAGTTGGACCAGTCAATTTATTACACGGATGCAGAAAATTATTGTAATGAGTAGAATTACAGAGTGGATGGATGGATGATGGCTTAAACCGTAAAACGAAAGCATTTGAGCAAATGTACAGGTGAAACAATAACAACATAACAAAACTTTGGCTATTGATTCGACATTCGATACCTTTCATATCATATCATCATGCATTTGTCTCTCTCTCTCTCTCTCTCGTCATAAAACATGCTAATGGGTAGTAAGCCATATGCCGTGCCATGTCATGGTCATCTTTGGAGCTTTCTTTATTGCATGAAAATTGCTAGCTATGAGCGTTTACTCTTTTTCTTCCTGTGCAATTTTCTGATCTCCTAATACCAAACTGCACGGCTGTGTAGCATATTTTCAATCTCAAACCCAAATTGCAAATATTGGATTGATTTACTACTATATTATGAGCAGCGCACCTGCAGCATTTTCTCGATATTGCTTTTTAATGTTTACTTTTAATGCTCAATATTGCCTGCAGATGATTACTACTTTTCTCATAACAGCTTCTATGCCACTTGCACAACTCGTTTTCTTCAATTTAATATGGTGGTTGGTGTGTGCTTGCTGTACTAGTAACCAATTTTCAAGCGCTTTTTAAACATCCTTCGTCCTCATAATAATAATATTATGTACTCGTACTCCACAAGTGATGAATTCGTGGTTTGCTTGTATATGTTTCTTCTTCTTCCTCGTTCTTTCAGAACATAAGATCTGGCACAGCATCACCCAATACCCAATTACAGGGCGGCCTTAATTAAAGACCCTGAACTGGGATGCCAATTTTTTTCTCTCACGGTGATTCTTCTGTGATTCCAGTTTTCGTCTAAACTAAATGCAAACGTAGATACACATAATGTGAAAGTGTATGCATGCTTTTATTCTATCATGAACACAGCACAGCTGCTAAGTTGCAGAAGTTTATAGATTGAATATACAAATAGAAGCATCGTAGATTGTAAAATGTGCAATGGCACACACGGATGCTTTCCACTCTCCTTCTCTTATTTCCACATCGGGGAGACATTCGTCAATAAGAAAAGGACAGAGAACCAGAACAAACTTTGAGATAAAATGTTTCCAAAGTCATATAGTCACATCGTAACGTAGTTATAGCTGATCTATAATCCAAGTACCTAATGCTTGCATCCTCATCTCATCCTCCAACATAATCCATGGAACCATATTGTGGTTGAAGTTGAAGTACGGTGAAAATAGCATTCTGTTACTTGGACGCAAACGCAACAGTGCAACTCATTCATAAGAAGAGTGGAGAGGAGAAAATGAAGACGAAGAAGCTTTGACTCAGATATCATACACTCTGCTAGCGGAGTGTGCTACACAGCTTCTTCGCAGTAGATTGGTGTTTACCTGCCCTAGCTGTACCCTTCTTCGACCTATATCAGACATTCGACGTAGTTTAGTCTCCTCATGTGACTCGTGAGAGCGAGTCGACAACGAATCTACACCTACACGTATTGAAGCAGTTTATAATATGCTTTTCATCAAAACATAAATTGACTCAACGCTACTTTTATCACACGTTAGTGTTTCCTCAACCCATATTGCCTTAAAATGCATGTACAAAAACGTGCTTTCTGTTAAATGAATTATTTTGTTATAACTTAATAGTAAAAATCAATGAGTCTCCCATGCATAAACATTTCTTTTTGCTTTCGAAAAAGCAACTGCATGTACTTAACTACTGTTCAATCTAAAATCTTCACACCTGTCCACGATTTGCTGAATTCCACTGAAAAAGCAGAATTTTATTACTACAAGCTTCTTTCAATTCATTCACAGTTTTACATAACTGTTCTTTCGAACTGACGGCATACTATGTAGTGCACACATATGCCCAATGAAAATCCCATAATACCATGTACACACGTAACTTTCATAGCAAATTCAATTTAAAAACTCTTAAGCAACAGCAAATGCATTCACATGCTTATACTATACACGTGTAAAAATATTTCTAACAACCGTAGCATTAACGGAAGAAGGATTCGGAACATGAGCACACATATGTACTTTATAAGAGTTTTTTTAAGCAATGATGATATGCTAAGACGAGGGGTATCCATCTGCTTTAGGTGAAACGTGACATGCCTTCGAGCAAACTAAATATCCAAAACTAATGTGTATATTATTGTCAAGAACGAGCATACCGTGAAAGAAGCACTTCAAGTACAGTCTCGTCATTTTTCCTGGAAGTTACTGCTAATTGCTAATGTCACAGCCACATCTGGTAATTTTTCCTTTATCATGCTTGCTTGTTAATATAATCTTCCATATTTTGTAATTGCGTACAATTCCATAAATCGGTTTCTAGAAAGAAGTGCTCGGAAAATAACACGAAATCTTGCAACAAGATGCTTAACAGCATCAGTAATACTGATTCAGTATCAATCATGAGAAGCGAAATGTGCCACTCTTCTGGTACATAATAGTTTTGTTGTTTATGCATACTCGAGGAGGAAAAATTTTACCTGAAGAATGGTTGCTTTATTATTATTTTCCTCTTGACTTGACATATATATATTTATACACATGGACACGGACAGATCATACATCTGACGACATCATGACTAATCTTGGAACTGTTGTAGTCGTGACCAAATGAAGCTACGTTTTTATTCCAACATTGATAGATATATTCTTTGGAAAAATATTAACCCATTACTAGTCCAAAATATGACGTTAAAGTCAAAGGAAAAACTGGTTTCAAAGTTTTTTTTGACTCAAGAGCTTCTTTTGCACAATCTCATCGTATCAAGCGTTTGTAAGGACGTAATGGAACATGTTTAAAACTGCCAGCTGACTAAATTTTAATTAACAAATTCCCCAAACCATACTTTTCCTTACTCAACCAGTTACCAGTTATATCCTGATGTCATCCCATTCAAGTTTTATGCGGAGATTGTATCCATGTATGCTGCTATATGATATTCAAATACTTTTCATACCAACCCACTTGCTCCCGCACCTAATAACCTTGCACAACCTTATCTCATTCATATTAATATGGTGTACATAAATTCCTTAAATAAGGAATATTACTAGATCAGTTCTTCAGTTCATAGTCCATGCCATACGTGTGCTTGCCTGTTTTCCTTATTATTTCGAATGCTAATTCCGCATCACCCATGTTTGCAAAATATATGCGTATCTTCTGCAACTGCATCTTGTATCATTTCATACACGTATCCTACGTCGTGTTTGATATATTCTTATTATTAGGAAACGGAATAGAACAACATGCCATTCCAATTTTCCAATACACAATTTCTAGCTATCGAATGAATATTTTAGCTAGCCAGGATGTATTTTTCTTATCCATGCTAAGTCACGATACCATGATGCTGATGATTTAATGACAAATTTTCAACTTACGAAAAATTTTCGTTGATGGTTCCAGTAAAATTTCAGGTTATTTTCCTGCGATAAACCTCAAAGTATTCCATTTTCCTACGTCCTTCTCCTCACCTTCTGGTGATGTCAACACGTGAACGCTTGTTGTATTTCTGCGATTCCCCGTCATTACTATGACCTTCGTCTTTTGTTGTTGTTTGCACGCAATGTGTGTGGTTGTGTAAACTCAACAGGAGCTACACAAATGCTGCTCCACAACTACTAAACGAGACAAAATGAAGAACTTATTCTTCTTGTCCTACTTTTTGACATTCAAAAAACCTTTCCAGTCTTGAGATTCCAAAATGACTGCTGGAGAGCCTGCTGGATTTTGTGATCTGGTTCAGAAGGAATGCTTTAAGGAAATGACTAATACAAAGATACGAAAGACCCTTCTGCAGAAGGGAGAAGTTGGCTGATGTTGATGATGATGAGGCTAGGGGAAAATTCCGCAGGCAGATGTAAAGAAACAAACAGAAGGTTCTCCCAACTTGAAGGCGATTTCGTCAGAGTGAAAGATGGAATGAGGACGAAACAACAGAGTTTGCCAAATACAAGAGAACGTGGATTTAGGCACTTGGATCGTGAACCTTGGTAGTAGGCATATACAAACTGCGCCGCATGAAAACCTGGACACCATCATCATCATCATCATTACACTTAATACGTACGTTGTATTCCCATACATACATACGTATTTATATAACACACATGGCTCCCGTAATCAAAGCATTTATACTTATATCAAAGTTTACGTAAGGCTCTTCATTTATGTACCTTACTACCAAATATTCGTATCAAAAGCATGAACATGGAATAAGGTTGAACGTAGTACATTATTCCACGTATTGCCAATAGTAAAAAAAATAACGCTTTCTAGCAACTACTACCAGTGTATTTACGAGAGATTCCATCATTCCCCCATCGTTTCTATCCTTTTTTGCTTGTCATTTTATTGTATTTTACAGTGCGACCAAAGCATATATAATATACACAAGTCGTTTCAGATTCGGAGAGAGAGGCAAACTACAGCGCAATACTCGCTGCCATTAGGTTGCAAAATTCGCAAACGATGTGGATGATGATGATGCAGCATATAAAATATCAAGAGTCTTCTAAGCACATGCCCATACAGAAGAAGATGTACAATCCACACGTATTTATGAATTGTACTTGTTTCAAAAGCAAAAAATGACGAGAACCAAACCAAACAAATGCAAAATTGGATACTACTATAATATACATATATCATATAGGATATAACATGCTTGTTTTGTTGTTCTTTTCTTTTGTGCAAAGAACGACAAAATGCGTCACGTAAAGTCAAACTATCGCATGAGAAGAAGAAGAGTGTATCTTTACAAATGAAAGCATACATAAGTTCAGTTCATATTCACAGTAGTAGCTCTTCTTCTATTACAGCGCAAAATAAAGCGCTGTATGGAACGCAAAAAAATGTGCAGTTGCTCTTAGGATGATGCCACGTACTACGTACATGTGGTGTTTCAAGGGGATCACAAGGGTAGAAAGAAAGGGGAAAACATTCATAACAACGTTTGTATCGTTATACCCACCCTTATTGCTGAAAAAGTGGTCATAATTTACTTTATACTCGGGGTTTAGTGTGACGAAGTAATGTAATAGCGACAACACATAACCATTTTCCCCAATGTATCATCACATCTTTTTACCTCGCACAAGAGGAGTGAAGAGTGAGTCATCATGCCGAAGTAACTTTTCAGATGCCTCAAATCAAAGTAGCAAAAACCAACTTTTCATGATTCATCATCGTCGACTTGTTTGTTTGCTTGCAATCGTTACAATGTTGCAAATAATAGTGTATGTAGAAAATACTCATGAATTTTATGATATGCTTCATTGGTACTTGTTGTTCTTTACTATGAACTGCGTAGCCCCATTTGGTTAGTTTTGCGAAAGTGGATGAAAATGCATGTCATGTGCTTGTGTGTTGCATCTTTGAGAAACAGGATTGAAATTAATTCGGGCCCTTCTTTTAAAATCTAAACTCAATCCTATATAAAAAGTTTTTATTTCGCTACCATCAACCAACCACTACCAATAGAATTATTGCTCTCAAGAGATGTACACTCGATATATGAAGATGACAATGGCAATGGCCCCATAGCACCGTTCTATAGATGTATACATTATTGCATGGCGAGGTAAGATTGCAAATGCAAGGATAAGAATGAGTATTCGTTGTCAAATATCAAACCGTCTTTTTGAACAGGATATCATAGAACGAGAGTGAACTTCTTTTAAACATTAGACGTAAACAAAAGCTAAACATAAAGATTATTTCCCTCCAAACTTCGTCCACCCCTTTCACATTAAATTCATTCGCATCGCCTTCTCTAGCATACAAACAGATACTAGATACTCTACTGCATATACTCAACCAAACCAATATTCAGAAAGCACGAGAAAATTCTTTCTTGTTTTTTGCGTATGTACTTTGCATTTTGCACGAATGATGAACCAGCAGCACAGGTAAAGCAATAAACTCTTTTTCCAACCACAACAAGTACATCTGCTCCGAGAGATTTCATTACTCATTAAAACCACATCTTATAATAATAATAGTGAAACTGGAATTTCCCATCATCATCCATTCCATTTTCTTACTCAGCAAGCCTGGCGCGCTATCATATAATCATCCTTTCTACCTCCTAACCAAAAAGGATGTTTAAAACGAATCGACAGCATTGTCCAAAGCATCATATATCAAGCTTATGGCTTTGCGATGGACCTGATGAACCATATTTAAATATTTGCTGTAGATCTCCTTCTGCTTACTTGTACGTGCAAATATATAATAGCGAAAACTTGAACTTGCTTTGACACAAAGAATTAAAGAAGCATGACTTGTCTCACTTATAAGTTATAACGATATAATTTGAATGCAGAACATAAATTCATGCCTGTTCGTATTTAAACGTTTTGGAATAGTGTAAATGGAATGCACCTAACAGTATGCTTACTACATAAGATCTCTAGGTCCTTTTAGGAGCTTTTAGGTCCCTTCATTTCCATACTTGTACTATACTACACAAATATAAATGCGGCATGACTTACAAGAATCAAATCGCCTTTTTACTTTTCATACAGGTACAAACATCATTAACGTTATACGTTAAGTAGTGATTCGCGATTCCTAGAATTTTAATCGAATCAAAGCATGAAGATGCCAATAGCATTGATAGCTAACAAAGTGACAGGTATTATATAGCTTTAGTAAAGACGGGTGAACATGAACAATAATATTATAATATGATGCTGAAAGTAACAAAAATAAAAATAACATAAAAGAGAAATAAAACCTACCACTTTACCCCGGAGTAGAGGAGTTTTAGTAATACATTATCTTTTTGCACATTGCAAAGTTACGCTGGAGAATCCAACATCCCTCCATGAAAGAACAAATCGGAATCATTGACACCATAATGTCGTGTGAATGAACATGCAAAAAAATACCTATCGTGTGCTCGCAACAAAAAAGGAGCGGGTTATACTGTAATTAATCTAATCGTAAGCTCCTCTCCTCAATACATTCGCTTCACCTGATTTTTCAATCTCCTGGACGCGTTTTTCATAAATCATTTCACAATTCGCATGAAAAGTAAGTACCTAAAGACTATGACAAAAGAGGTACGTACACGTACTAGACAGACTATACAAAAGTAGGGGCAGTGACGTCAACCAGTTTATAAGTCTCCTATCTTAACAAGTAGTGGGCGTTTGGAACCACAATAGCTATTTATCAAAAAACGTGTGAGCAGATAAGGTTTTCGGGGATTCTGATCTAATACAATACAACATATGGCATATGGCTCTTCAACAAAACGCGCTGTCAATTGTCACCAAACTAACCCTTAAGAAGAGAAATAAATGAATTTGAATCACGCCATAGATTGTATACATGTCTTAAATTTAAATTAGAATTAATTGGTAGTTCTTTTCTTAACTTTCTGACTTATGTTAGATAAGTAAAATGTACTCGTACTAAAAAATTACAATTAGTAGTCCGTGCCGTGATTGAACATCATATTATTTTCCCTGATATTTCTAAACAGGTTTACCCTACATTACTTTCAACTCTTCTGCACGTGCGTCCATACAATTAAAACTGGAATAAGACTCCAAAAAAGTATCTTCATCGGTTTTCAGTGCCAACAATTAAAATGTGAATATTAACTCATAATACTTGTTATAAACAAAAAAAATACAGTAGCCATCGAGCACAACCTTTACATATTTTATATTTCAACGAATAAAAATACCATGATCTCATACAATGATGCAATGCATACATCATATGAAAATCATCTTGACATAATAGCTACAAAATAAAGAATAGGTGATATTGATATCTATGCAATTTCTACTTCCACAGAAATATCCTCTGCCTAGCAAAAAAAAATTAACCTTCAACTTGATTTTTTCCTTTGCCCATGTCCATACGACGGCCCATGTTTTATGTATCTACTAAACCTATACCATGATGCAAATGCCAATGATGGACTAAACTCGTGGAGAATCAGAGTGTTGCACAATAAGTTTGAGAAGAAAAACGTACGCCATGAGTTATGGAGATCGCGTTCTCTCAAGCATCTAAACAATGTATTGCAAGCAATGTCATCTCCGTGTATTCCTCCATTCCACTTATGTACAGCAGGCCATTTAACCATAACCTTGAGAAAAATTCATTTCATTAACACCACTGCATCTATTCAATTAACACCACTGCTTTGATATATACATTTACCCGCAAGCCTTATTCCCCGATAAGAACAGTATTACGCCGATCCCTTAATCCGTATATTACCTTTTCCCATGTGTTATACCATATACCCCCGCATTCTATAAAGTTCGCCAACCACAAAATGCCGATTTCATTAGTAAAAAATTCATACATTCTAAGCATGAAAGCATGCACATTTCTTCTACTACAAAACAAAAACTGGACTGGTTCGTTCGTGCCACAACTAACTAGTAAACTAGTCCTATTATTATCAGAATACATTTATATTTCAAGATTTTTCTGGTATCACTCTTTCTCCGAGCCATTTACTTCACTGCAAAAAACAGAGTTGGTCGGTGGTAATAGTAAAGGTAGAACATAAAATGAGTTTCTACGTGCTAAAAGGACATTTACCCTGAGTTTGCTGCTCTCTTACACACAAAATACCTTGCATCCATGAAATAATACAATCATCATGCAGCATTGTGCTTCAAAAAATACGAACTTTACTTATTACTGCCTATACCAACCATCGTTGAAGAATACAACAATGTCGACGATAAAAATATGTCTATTCGATACGTGGTTGGAGGGTTGAAGTTGTATTTTTCATCATACCAATAGTATGATACCATTTACCATGTTTTAAATAGAATTAATAGCTACAGCACATCAACATTTTCACCTGTGAATTTGGAATCTGCACTGCCTGCCGGCATCTATAAGTAACTTCAAGCGCTACCACGGCAGAGCTAGCAACAACAGTGGCGGTTGGAAGCGTATGACAGCGTACTTCACCATATTGAGTATCTTTTTATTCATACGATGATCATAGAAAACTTACGAGTTGTAACATTAAGAAATTGCATGCTAAACTATCTAATATTTCACAGTCAGTACCAATCTACTTAATTTACCTTAAAACTCTAGCAGAACTCTTCTCCTCAAAATTAAATCTTGAATCTATTGCCAATTAAAAAGTTACTACCTGTCGCCCCGCTGCTATTATAATCTTCTGAACAAAATCAAATAGTTATGGTAGTTAGGTATTGCTTCAGCTCAAAATACCTAGCATAGCATAGCTAATGGGTTCACGAACATACCTTATCAATGATCATCATCACATCATACAAAACCAATATTGTTGTGAAGACGGCAACAAATTAAATTGCTACTTGTCACTGACAATGAAACGGGGGCCTAAAAATGTTTGCAGGGCCTCCAACGCAGTTTTTCCGGAAATTAGAAATTCCTCGAATTTTAAAATACATGCCCCCATTTACCGAAAAAAGTGACGAGAAAACAAAGATCCTCCATCCTCCACCTTTTTGACCAATTATACAGCATACTTTATTCATTCATAGAATTCATACTTACTTACCCCTAACAAAAATAGTGATGAGCCAAAAAACGGTTCTCTATTTCCCGAATTTTTAAATTTGGGGGATCTGCAATCCCGACATCGCCGTTGACGTGTTTGTAAACTTTTTAGGCACCCGCAATCAGCCGCAATGAAGTGTCTCAAAATAAATTGTGTGCACTTCCGTTTCATATTTCCACATTAATATTTACCCATTTGGAAACATAAGATTGTCAGTCAGATTTGTTAACTTATAAGGGAGTAGTAAGCGCATAGAGTATAGATAACCAAGCTTAAGCGACCAGAAGTTCAAGTTCTAAAATAATATCGATAACTATACTATGGGAAATCTTACCTCGATCAAATTTCTTTCCTTCCGGGTCGATATCCTTCACGTCAAAAATATCTTCAAAAAGAACTCCAGCCATTTTGCACAAGGATTGCCAAATGCACACGTTCCTTTGAATTATAAACGCGTAAATAGTGGTTCACTCAATACGCAACTTGCATAAAAATCAAAGTTAAATATTTTTCACCAAGAGTGCATTTATTTACGAGAAAACTGACAATTGGGAAAGCAAAACACCTAGCAGATACCACACAACAAAAAAGCACGTTTGTAGCTGAAAAGGTAGAAAAAGCGGATTTTGCTGCTGCCGCGTTCCTCTTTTGCTCATTGAGTGGATATTGTTAGTGCATTTTGCGTAGAAAATGCTTTCCATTTTCTCCAGACGAACAAAACAGAGAGCAGATACTTGTTTGTTGGTGATTGACAACGTCAAAAGTAAAAGCATTATAATACAGCTGGCAAGCTTGCTCCAGCTGGTAATTGGCTAAAGAGAAAGGAAAGACGTTTGCTTTCTCTCCACACAGATTTCAAAATTATTGTAAAGTGACTCTTGTAGTGTACATAATTTGCGACAATTTTACATTTTGTTCAATCATCGATAAGTATGTTATCAAGGAAGATTGTCACTGTACGACATGGTGAGCGTGTGGATTTCACATTTACCGACAAATGGATAGAGACTTCTTTTGATGCGGATGGTATTTAACTTTTGACATGATGATATTTTTGTAATTTTATATTATACATTTAGTCTAACTGCAATTATTGTTTACTGTCATGTCACAGGAAACTACTCCAGACAAAATTTAAATCAGCCAGAGAAAGTTCCCAAGAGGAAAGGGTATCCACAAACCTTTGTTTATGATTGTCCTCTTACAGAAGTGGGTTGTCTTCAAGCAAGGCTTATTGGAAAGGGGTTAGCTGATGAGAAAATTTTAGCCGACGGCTTCCAGGTGTATGTGTCACCAGCATTAAGATGTGTGGAAACGGCTACAAATTTGCTAAGAGGTAAATAAATGTTTTTATAATGTTAACATTTATATGAGGCTTCTGGGCTTCCTTCCTCTCATTAAGGATGTATTTAACTTTATGTTATTTCAATTTCAGGTATGGGACTTGACATTCCACTGAAAATTGAGCCATGTCTGTTTGAGTGGACACAGTGGTATGTGGGACATATGCCAAATTGGATGAGTATTGAAGAATTTAAAACTGCTGGCTTCAATATTGATGATACCTACCAACCGATGATATCTTTAGATGATTTGAAAGAAGGAGAAAGCATTGAAGACTACTACAACCGTTCACATGAGTTAATGCTGCATCTATTGGAGAAAACAGGTTAAAAAACATAAATTGTCTTTCAATTTTCATAAAGAGCAAGTATAGGTCTACTTAAAAATTCGTTGGAATTGACTTTAAAATTCTTATAATTTTAGGGAATAAGGACTTGCTTCTTGTAGCGCATGGATCTTCTCTTGATACTAATTCCAGACAGTTGGTAGGATCAGCTATACGGACGGTGCAGGAAATGTTTGGGGTTTTAAGGGGTATACCTTACTGTGGGGTTGCAGTAATGGAGCAAGAAGCCGCAAGTCAGAAATGGTCTCTCTCATATGTACCAAAGTTACACATTTGTCATGCATCTCTGCACGATTTTGATGCTAGGCATACGCTTTGTGGTTAGTGAATCAATTTAACTCAAACTTTAACATCTCAATCAAAGATCTTTACAGTCAGCAGCATAAGTTGCAGATTTGGTCTGTGAAATTAGTTTGTAACTGATTGAAACCTAAATGCCGTTATTTTCCTACATAGATGACCCTAACCCAAAACCACCCCCTGGTGCAGATGCAACTAACGACTCTAACTCGGTGCCAAAAAATCGTCATACCTAAGAAAAATCTAAGTTTGAGTGTTCGATCTCTTCACCTTCTTCCATGTCAGCGTGTGAAATGTTGATTTCCTACCGCTTTACATCCATTGCATTTATGTGATATGACAGGGTATATGCTACCATAACTTCCTTTGCATACACACTGGAGGAAAATGCAATTAACAATTCGTACCGTACCTGTACTTTCGTTTCCGATTTCTAACAATCTGTAACCTCTAATCTCAGTAGTCTATAACGTAAACGAAAAATGAATAAATTGAACAAGCACCTGTCACAATCCCAACTCTCATATCGCTTTTACAGTTAGACATTTTCAACAATTTATCTCATTGACATACATTGATCACCTATGTAATATAAAATCATTAGTGCAGTGCAGTATTGATATTAATGATTGTATAGTTATGTAAAGAAATCTTGAATGGTGCATTTTTTGTCAATTGTAATTCAAAATGAGTACATAATATTATTTAGATATATTACAAATTGACCAATGATATTTACCTGTCTTCATTACCTGTCAGTGCATTAATCAGACATGATATATGTAAACTTGTCTCATGGATTTTGTCTCATATCATACATCAGCAGTCCAATTGTCCAGTCTAAGTCTACCTAACTCACGATCAGTATAATATACTGATTATATTATAATCATAATCGGTTGCATGCAGAAGAAATGTACGGAACGTAATGAACTTGTACTTTACATATGCATCCGATAGGTTTGTGGAGTGCTAGATGTGGTGACCATCCTGAAGTTGCTTGTATTGTGCTAAGTCAGTCCTAGGCCTAGCATAGGTTTGTGTATAGTAAGTTATACAGTAGCCATAATAGGTTAGAGAAGTCAGCATAGTGCTGGGTTGCCTATATGTATACGTCTAGTTGAATGTCAGGCTGTCTAAACAGAAACATGATATGAATGAATGTTCACTCACTCAACTCAAGCACGATTGTGACATTGCATTTTGTTCGTTCAAATTGTTCTTATCGAAACGGTGAACGGATTGGATTTGTCGGATTTTTTTTTTCAATATTAGGATTTTGAATAAGAGATTCCCTACGGTTTGACTGAAGCAAAATGTCACGAAACAGAAGAGTGGTAATTGTACGGCACGGAGAGCGTGTAGATCACAGATTCCAAGATGCATGGATAGAAAATTGCTTCGACAATGAAGGTCTGTAAAATAAATTATGTCATGTTCTATCTTTATGATAATTAAGCTCAGCAGACAATGAATCTTTAAATGTAACCTATGCAATGCTTATTGATATCAGGGACCTACTCCAGGCAAAATCTCAACCAACCAGAGCAACTTCCAAAGAGACAAGGCTATCCCCAAACATTCCTTCGCGATACCCCACTGACAGAGATTGGATCGCTTCAGGCAACATTAAGGGGTCAAGGCGTTGGCGCAGCAAGTATTTTGGCTAATAACGTTGAGGTCTTTACATCTCCATCATTAAGATGTATTCAGACAGCAACAAATGTATTAAAAGGTATATAATTTATATATAAGGTTTTACTTTAACTTTAAATCAACCTTGAGTACTTTTCTTGCTGCAGAAAGAAAGCATTCATGGTTCTTTCTTACATTCATACTGTCTCAAATAGAGTGGTCGTTTTTTGTAGGAATGAAAAGGAGTGACTTATCGCTAAATATTGAGCCATGCCTATTTGAATGGACACAGGTAGCTAACAACTTATAAATCGAAAACTTTAACCTTCAACAACTTAATTCATTTTTCCATTATGCAGATAAAATGGTACCTGAACGGAAATATGCCTAAATGGATGACTTCAGAAGAATTGATCGAAGCCGGATTTAATGTAGGACGAAACTATATACCCTTCATTTCAAACGAAGACCTAAAGGAAGGAGAAGAAATTAATAACTACTACGAAAGATCTCATAAAGTAATTTGCCATCTTTTGAATTACACAGGTAAATAACTGAGATTTAATGAAACACTTGTGGATATGATATGTAACCCATCTTGCTTTCGGTGTACAATAACTTTGCATTTTTGCAGATGCAGACATACTTTTGGTAGCTCATGGCTTCACACTGGAAGTGGTGAGTAGAGGTTTGCTTGGGAAGCCTTCGAGAACAGCAGAAGAGACGCTAGACGTTTGTAGTAATATTCCGTATTGTGGAATGATAATACTCGAGCAAGATTCCATCACAAAAACTTGGGGCATTCTACCGTTACCTCAACAGCTTCAGCTAAAGCACGAGTCAGCCCATGAATTTGACGCATGTAAAACGTTTTGATGACTGATTTGATAGTTGAATGTATTTAACTGGTACAAATTATGAAATTAAACACTCCAGTATTTAATTAAAGAATGTGTTTTTACTTTTTTTCATTTTTCTTATACTAGTTATAAGATATTTAGTTTAACATTATTATGCTACAATGTTTATTACTTTCTTTACAAAAGGTTGAAACAGTCGAGTGCTTAGTGCTTATCCACATGCAGTTCAGTGTAAAGTACACACATCTAATCTATCTGTCAAGTAGACCTCAAATTCGATGATACATTGTTATGCTTACATTCATTTATGTAGTGTTATTTAGAAAGTTTTGTCGTTACCTGTCATGCCTAATTACAGTATATATCTAGTAATCTGACGCATACTAGCAGGAATCTTTACAAAAACGAAAATTGATAACACACTAATAAATTAGTTCTGTACCTAATTTTTGCAGTATTCAGAGAAGAACAGAACTATTGGTTGGTATTAAAACGTTAAGTATAAACATTGAGAACAGTCTCTCAGAAAACAAGGTTGACAAAACTGTTTAACACGTATATCTGTTTTTGATCAAGTTATAAAGCCAAGCACTTTGAAGACGGAACGTCAAACTTAAAACACTTTCAATGTCGTTCCTATTTCGGTGGTTTGGTGTGTGTAGGCACATCCTCACTACTACAACTACTGAGAATGGTACTGATTCTGATGTTGTGGATGGTGAAGATATTGATAACTATTTGAAGAGTTTTTGTGATCATACATATTACTAATCATTGCTGGATTTGCACTGGTGAGAGATCCATCAGCTCCTCGAACGCCGTAAGAGAGCATCTGTTCATTAACACTTCCATACGCAATCCCCATTCCATTGGGGTTATTGGGCTGGTGGTACATATTATATTGGGCTCCTGGACTGTTGACTGGTACTCCTACTCCACCCGGGTGACTTGGGACAGAAACACTTGGAATGTAGGGATTGCTATTGGCTCTAACCGGGTTCAATATTGAATGAGAATTTGGTTGCAGGTGCTGCTGCTGAATCACACTTGGATTAGGTACAATAACCGGTACCGTGGGATTAATTGTACTTTGTACAGAACGAGCCGGGAAGGAGGGAGCAGGTATAGTCATCGGCAAAGAATGATGTACTCCTCCACTCGCATTTTGAGCCCCACCAAAGCTAGGATTTTGGTCTGGGAGTGTCGCTGTGTACGACGGAGTGGAAACTGAAGCAGTAGCTGTCGATGGCTCTCCACTCCCACCCATCAATGGCGTTGGCGTTGCTGAAGACGGCGTCTGAGGTGCACTGCTGGAAGACGTTGATGATGACGAGGGTGGAAAAACAAAAGCAGTGTTTGAAATGGTACTTCTTGGCGTTTCCGCATCTTCATCTCCCTGTACATCAGGTATTGCCGATACGACATCCTTCAGGAAGTCAAATCTTTGTTCTGCCATAATACACTGCTTCCTGTAACCAAATTCACCCATATATCATAAGAATTGCTACCTACACAAAATGAAGTGAAACGAACACATTAAATAGCATTTAAGTTAGCAAAACTCACAAATGAGACGGAGTAAGGGTTTTCGCATTTCTTGAATGTGTGACTCCCTCAGCTTTTTTCAAAAGCGACTCGACAAAAAGTTCCAAAGCTCTCGATATAATTACAGGAACTGCTTGGGCGACTTTTCCAACTTCTTCATCGCTCTGCATTATTTTTTTTATTCTGGCCTGTGTGGAAAAAAAAGAACGGAAAGATTGGAGAACTCCGCTTTCTATTTATTATCTTACAAACTATGGAAAGCCTTTCCAGGAAAGGTAATACTCACCGGTGGAAATCTCGCATTGTACTTTTTCTTTTTACTAGGCATTTTGCTGTTAATCAATGTCCACTACAGTTTCCAATTTTTCAAGCAGTCAGTAAACTGTGATGAACCAACAAAATCCGTTTGTTGACAAGTGAAGACCACAGCGGTGATAAATCAGACCTGGAACAAACAAACAAACAAACAAACCACAATTAATTATTTCCGATAATCAATCGTAGAAAGTGAATCAATCAACCCAACCCAACCAACAAGCCACAAACACATAATCATAATGATTGATGCCATTTCAACTTACAGCTGTGATGTACTTTATCTTCTTTGCACTGTTGACACTTAATTGTTGTTGTTATTATTTCCGTTCCCAGTTGGTCCACAAAACGAAAAATTTGAGCAGAAGAGAAGGCCAAAAGGAATTTGTGTACAAGTTTTTGAATCGTTTTATTAGTTTGGGATTGTTAGATAATAATCTGATAGGATGCGATGTATTGTGGTGTAAAATATAAACATTCTGTTTTGCTGGGAAGGAGTGAGAGAAGCTTTTTGTTTTTGGTGAGGTGAATAGCACAAGCAGAGATCAAAGCTTCCTGCCAAATCCCCAAACTTCTCTCATGCATTCGGCATCAGATGGCTAACTCATTTTTTATCCATTACTTTATCCTATCTCAAATATACCTAACGCCGAACCATTACCCTATTCTCTCTATCCTGATGGACAAGAAGGATATATTCTCATACTCTTCTATACAACGTTATATATATCCAGATCCAGAGTATCCTAATCCTATAAAACTCATGTACACTACCAGACGCTCTTTCAATATGAAAATGTGCATAAACGAATACACTGTAGTATGAAATGAATATAGATGATGCAGAGGGTCCAGACTAGAGCAATTAGTAAGTTGTAGCTGTGATGAAAATGTTTGCTGCTGGAAATCCATGCACAATTTTCGACATTGTCAGATTTTTATTTCGAAGCTTTGAATAATTCATACTGATCCAGTGTCAGTTTTATTTCACATTGTATCACATTTAACTCTCAATTACAAAATAATAGCTTGTCATTTATGGGTATAAATTTCCTGGTAAAACGGCTAATTTTTGAATTAAGGTCGCATATCTTTCTATACCTTTGAGGAAATTGGCTTCGTTAATAAATTCGTTGTCCTGATGCGCTGTATTGGGCGTGTTTGGGAAAGGGCAAATTCCAAACACAGGAATATCCATAGAACGAACATAACGTCCATCAGTTGCAGCACTTAATACATTTGGGGGACAAGTAATGTTCCTGGGAAAATGCATGTCAAATTTCAGACATATTACATTTACAAATATTTTGCTCATGATCATAAATATGAAATATAGTCTCCATACATTTCGCGACAACTGTCCTGAACCACGGTCCACCACACATTTGAGTCGTCTGGAGTAGTTCGTCCAGCCTCCATAGATTTCAAAATGAAATTTAGCGTAACTTCATTTGGGGTAGAGCCTAAGCGTGCCTCCTCCGTAATATTCAAAATCATATTTTCAACGTCTGTGAAATTCCAGTTCGGCAGTAGCCAAATTCGCATGTCAAAGGATGCCCACACTTCGTTGGGAATGGTATTATCGCCAATTCCACCCTTAATATATTTTGAGTATTATAATTATAATGGTTTTACCGTTGAACAACGTAAAAACGGTTTTTAGTTAATTTCAAGTGTAATATTGTTAGGCTTTCACGTTACCCCAAGTCTGACCAAGTTCAATGAAGTAAGTTGGTCAACCGTAACATCAGGATTTTGAAGTTTTTGGAGTTCGGATTCTCGATAAGCCAACAGTTTGTCAATGACCACTTGAAGCCTCTGGCCAGCAGTGTACTCTGGAAGCGTAGATGCGTGACCAGCAGCTCCTCGAGCAGTTATATTGAACTCTAATGGAGGAGATAATGTGAGACTCAGAGAAAAAAGTTCTTTATAAATATTATGAATACAAGTACGTTCAATTTACGCCATATAGACTTCTCAGCATATGTAATGTGCACCATGTTTTCACTATCAATGGGAAATCCTTCATCAATGTTAATTCCTACATTTAGATTTTTAAATTCGTCTGTTTTCACAAATGGGATCATACCCCGCACCCCACCTAGCTCTTCATCTAAAGCAATAAATAAGAATCTTGGCATAAATCTCAGTTTGAAATATCAACATACGAAGTAGCTTATATATGTAGTTTTACCTGGCATTACTGTCAAATGAATTGTTCGAAGTGGTTGGAACCCTGAAGTTTTTAGTTTACGAATTGCTTCAAGCTCGGCAATCGTCGCACTTTTCATGTCACTTGCTCCACGACCAAAAATATTCCCCTCAGCATCCTTATATGCTTCAAATGGGTGATATTCCCACTTATCCTAATAAAATATATGAAGTACAAGTTTGAGAATGCATTTTGTAAAAGTAAAAGTGAGGTAATACGCAATTACTGGTTCTGCAGCCACAACATCCATATGTGAGTTCAACAAGACTGACTTGAGGGAGGGGTCACTACCTCTCCATGTCATCCACACAGCGAAACGATTAGGTTCGTCAAGGTCAAGAAAATTAAATTCTAATCCAAGCTCTTCTGCGTACTGCTCCAGCCACGGAATCGCTTGTTCTAAATCGTTGAAACAATTAGCAGGTCCATCACATATGCAAAATTTGCAACTAGCTTAGGATGAACAGTGATTTTCTACCATATCCAGAGTCCGGATCTGGGTGTGCAGACCGAAACCTAAGGTAAGTTCTCAGTTTGGTGACTGCTGGATCTTCCTGAAGTGAGGATGGAAAGGTGAAGGCTGTACGCGTTAAGTAAGCAATAGTGAAAATTATCAACGGGTACTTCGTGACCGCCATAGTTTTAATTTTAATACAATTTGCAGCGATATGTGCTGAAAAATATGTGAAATTGTAAGTATGAATTATACTGACGAAAAGCACGCAAGCGCTGCAGTTTTAGAAGTGAAAAGCTAGAAAGCATTTCGTCCTTGATGAAGCTGGAGTGCCATACGATATCAGTAAGCATCTTTAATAACCAATCATTCAAATTAATCCTTATTTAACGCTTATCTGAGAATGGGTTTATTTCAAAGCATTGTTTTAATCTATGTCGTTTTCTCGCGAATGAGTGTACTTACGCAATTGATAATGAGGTTTAATTTAAACCATTGGTGATGCTTCTGGTTAATGGCTAGATCTAGATCTATTATCGATAATATAAACTATGACCAGATTACTGATCATGCAGTTACTATTTTACATGACAGTTTGCTTGTTTCCCCAGGATTAATGTAATCAAACGGATTATGATTGCAGTTCTTAAACTCAATACTAGTAGGTCGTAGGTCAAGAAGATAAGAAAGGAAACGGTAGCACGCGCACGCGTCCGTGCCCTAAATATTCTCAGCAATATTTCATCTTAACTCAATTTTTATATTTAGATTCCAGTTTTGATAATGCATAAAAATACACTTGTAAGTGAAGTATAACATAATACTTTCGTGTGTTGTCAAAATAAATGCGCGTTTACATCATATCCAAATTCAACTAAACCCCGAAGCTCTAAAACACAATAGCATCCGCTTTTCATCACAAAAACTCAGTAAAAATCTCTGCGTATGGTGATAATCAATGACTACGCAGTTTTTCAGAAAGGTAGTTTCCAAATCATATAAATAGTGAAGACTCTGCAACTGTCTTAAGTATTCATCTCTGCAGTCTAATTAAAATGACAGCGAAGAACTTGCAGTTGGAGAACGATAACTTTGAACTTGTCCTTCAACAACAAGAGTTTATGCTTTGAAAGCAGATTGAAGTACATAACATAGATATAGTTACCGATATAAGCTCATGCACTATTCAGAATTTCCCATTTATAATGTATGATATCATCATGCTGAGTATTGCTGAGTGTTAACTTCCCTGTACGATGGACAGCAACGAATCAATGATGATTTGTAAAATTTAAACCGATAAAAACATAATCTATTTTTATATAGAATAGTAAAAACATTATATTATGCATACCTTACGTAACCAGTGTAAGTGAACGATCACTGAAGGAAAATTGAAGTGTTTGTATTGCAACACGACCGATAATAACGTTTACATAAACACTTACTCGTTATGAACCAAGATTCATTTGTTAGGATGCGAAGCCAAAAGATGCCTCAATAAAAAAAGATTCATATAATATATATGTTGAACAGCTTTTTGGAAATACTGATTAGGTTAACATGAAAGTGGTATCAGACATTTTTGTGATGTTAAATATATTATACATTTAATTATACAGGAGTCCTGTAACAGGACTATACAATGTTCGGTGCGAAATGATGGTAGACCGATTTACTATTGTTGACTTAATATCACCTTAAGTTGACTGAGTCATTGCTGAATTATTGACTGCAGTAATGCAACATTGAGTGTGCAGTTTTTCATCGATTCTAACAATTTAGCGCATTCATAGTCTTCCTCATTAGTTGGAACGACTTGGGTTGAATCTGTGTGCATAACTTTTGGAACCAAAAATCGTTGATATTCTGACAAAATGGCACTCGCGATCGCGTTCACTGAGGTCTGTGTTGCCTTCATCGCTCTTGCTTTGGCGGTGTTGTATTATAGAAATAAAAAGGATCCCAGATATCCACCAGGTATAAAATATATGTTTCATACTTAAACTTATATTTTCGTAATAATTCTTGTCTGAACCCGATTAAATTATCAGGGCCTAGGTCGTTACCATTTGTTGGGAATTTACTTCAGCTAGGAAGCCGTCCTCAACAACAGCTAACCAAGTGGGCTAAGGAATATGGAGACATTTACAGCATCAAAATGGGAACTGACGAGTAAATAAATATTTTGAGATATGCATCAACCTTGCTTTTAACATTGGAGCTTAACCAATTTAGGAGTATTTAATGGTAGTAACTGAAAAATACGTACGTTTTAATTCGTGATTTTTCCTCACAGCACAATTATTGTCAATGACCATATACTATTGAAGGAACTGTTTTCCGATAGCCGGTCAAGTGGAAGAAGTCAAAATCCCATTTTTGTCGCATTTTCCGGTGGAAATTATGGTGGGTTTCAATTCAGATCTCATTTACAGCTCCGATTCTATTTTGTAACAACACAAAATTTACATTATACTAAATGTATTTGTGGTATTTACTTTGAAGGGGTCGTGAATTCGGAAGGTGCTCATTGGGAAGTTCAACGCAGGTAAGCTCCATTCATATGAGCGTATGTAAAAGTGTGAAGCACTTACAATTATTTAACCTGGTTGAACGCAGATTCACGTTGAGGACATTAAGAGATTTCGGTTTTGCAAAAACCTTAATGGAAGGTATGATTTTAGAAGAGGCGAATAGCATGCTTAGTTATCTGGAAAAGCATATGGGAGCTCCAATTGAAGGTCACAGATTGTTTAATGGAGTCGTCGTTAATGCCTTATGGAACATTGTAACCAGTGAAAGAAACGACTGGGACACTACACCTATTCCGCCAATTATGGAAAAAATGGAGGAGCTTGTTAAGTAAGTTCAGCCAGTCAAATAAAGCAGCTCAGCGGGTTCTCTTTCAAGATAACCCATCATGTTAATTCTCATTCATCCAATTCAGAGCTATTAATTACGCTAACGGGTCTGGACTCGTCTTTGCTCCTTCGCTGCGTCACATTGCCCCAGGCTTTTTCGGATGGACGAGATGGATCAACAGTATTGCCTATGTTGCAAAGCTAACTAATGCCGCAGTTAGCCAACACTCTGCCAAACTCAATCCGGATGCTCCTCAGTAAGCGGATGCTGCTTTAGACATATATTCAAATTATGTACTAACACTGCAAAATGTAATCAAAGGGCTCAAACTATTTTTGTAATTATTCATGCAGAGATTTTATTGATCATTACTTGGTTGAAATGAACAAAGAAAAGGATCCCAATTCCAGTTTCTATAAGGAGACAGGAGGTAAATGTTTAAGCTTTTCGAAGCAGAATATGAGTGTGAATTGAATTAAATTAACTTAATGATTGTCGATTTTCTTAGATAAAAACTTGAAGGCCCTTTTAATCGACTTGTTTGCAGGTATTACTTATAAAGCCAAAATAATTTGCAAACATTTTAATTAAACTATTTTCAGTGTAATTCTTACATTAATACATTATATCGTTTGCTTGTTTCCTTGTCTTGATGTCCTTATCTAGCTGGTTCGGAAACATACTAAGTGCCGAAGCTTCTCCACCTTTAATCGGGATTTATTATTGTTATTAACTAAAATTTTAAAATGGAACAGATCTCATACGAGTTCTTGGATCCTCTTATATCTGAGCTATTATCAGGAGATCCAAAGGAAAATGCAAAAAGAGATTGATACCGTTGTAGGCACAAGCCGCCAACCTTCCTTGACGGACAGACCAAAGTACTTCACGTTCATTATAATAAACCGTGGGCACTTGCATTAATATGCACAACTAACAAACTTTATTATTCCAGTTTACCGTACACGGAAGCAGTGATAATGGAAGTTCTTCGTTTATCTAACGTGTTTCCAAACGGAGTAATGCATAGAATGTTGGACGATTTCGAGTTCCATGGCTTCCTCTTTCCCAAAGGGGTGACAGTCATTTCCAATCTCTACAAGATTCTCCATGATCCGGAAATATGGGGAGATGCCGACACCTTTAGACCTGAAAGGTTCCTTTCTGAAGATGGAAAGAAACTAGTGAAACACGAGGCCTTCGTTCCATTTTCTGTTGGAAAACGTCAATGTCTTGGAGAATCTTTGGCCAGGGACACATTGTTTCTCATAATTACCTGCATATTTCAAAAATACACCATTATTTCAGACCCGGAAAAGCCAATCCCGGATTTCGAACCTCCACCAGGGTTTCTTCATGAAACTAAGCATTTCAAGTTCCTTGTAAAAAATAGGGAACCTTGAGACTGGAAACTAAAAACAAAACATTTAACTTACTAAAAAAATATTCAAAACTATGTTGATGATTTCTGGAGCTGGGAACAAGCTTTCCCAGAAGTTAATTTACTTTGCCAAAGTAAAAACTGTTCACGAATCAAATAAATTCTACTGCGTTTTGCAGCACTGTGTTGTGTGTTATTCAAGTATCAGTATTTTGTATTCCCTTTTATTGGCAATCTTCATCAACTGGTCCAATCCATTGAATACTTTCCAATTCCAACAATGGAAGAATCAGTACGGTGATATTGTTGGCGTTCATTTCGGTCAATACAGAGTTGTCGTTTTGAATGGGGATAAAACTATCAAGGAAGCATACTCCATGCATGAGTTTTCTGGAAGACCTCTTCTCAAACCATGTCATGTCTTTGCTGTTGCGAAAAGCGACGTTTCCGATCAATTTCTACTTACTTACCGACATGTTCAGAGGGAAAGGTAGATATTAAAGCGAATCCTGGACTAATTCGCACTCCAGCAGATTTCTCCATTGTCATCAACGAACGAAACGTAAATTAATGCAAAAATGCTTTCAGTGTTTGTTATTGGAGTTATTCGGCATTTGCTTACTTAAGTTATTGGAATCCTTGATTACAGCATACATATAATGTACTCTACGCCTCGCTACTGTATAAGTCGTAATAAGGTTAGGGTTTTAAGTTCAATGCAAAAAAATACTAACAAATAGCATAATATGTTTACTCCACTTACGTATTTTTTGAAGGACCAGCTAACTACTGATGACAACGGGTGATTTGAATGGTGTTAGTTTCGGTACGCGTGCGTGGCTCGTTGAGGAGATTCCAAAACGTCAGAATTATGCACAAATAAACTAACACACAAACACAATCAAATTAATCAGTAGTTAACAAATTGAGTTGATTTAATTAATCGACAAATATCAAGCATACAAAGTGCTTACAAAATGATTATTCAATAACGACAACTTTTTGTTCTAATGACTTTTTCTCACAACGTCGACTGCTCTCTCTCTAAAAAAGACCACGTGAATAATGTGTACTTACGACTAGGTATACAGATAAAAATTATAGGTATAAAATCCAAGAAAGGCAAACGAAAGCAAATATCCGTTCATCCTCATGAATATGGCGCCATTCTCTTTGTTCTTCACATTTTCTCCCTCCCTAAGACGACGTCTTATCGTTCAGGTTGACTCCCAAAGGACAAACTTTCACTACGGGTCTTTTGTAAACGGTGAATTTGACTTTCTCTTTACCGGAAGTCACAACAGGAACTCGAATGTCCACAACACGAACTTCAGCATCTTTTCCCGGGTAAGTTCTGATGACTTCGCCCTTTCTCCAGCAGTTTCTCTCCATCTGGTCATCCAAAAGAAGAACTAGATCTCCCTCCCGTATTGGATCGGTCTTGTTATGCCACTTTGGTCGAGCTGCTAGTGTAGGTAAATACTCCGTTGACCACCGCTTCCAAAACTCGTCAGCAAGTTTCTGAGCAACTCTCCACGTCTTTCTATGTTTTTCTGCATCTTCGTACATTCCAGGCAGAGTTTCCACGCATTTTAGTTTTAACAAATGGTTGGGAGTTATGGCTTCTTCATCTTTGGGGTCTGGGCTTACAACTGTCAGAGGTCGACTATTTAGAATATTTTCAACTTCTGCAAGTAGGGTCAATAAAGTGTACTCCTTTGGACTTCTGGTCAACATCAATTTTCCCAAAACTTTCTTTGTGAGTCCAACCAATCTTTCCCAACTCCCTCCCATATGAGGTGATGAAGGAGGAATAAAATGCCATTCCGTTCCAAATCTTGCCATACGGTCTTGTATCTCTTGGTTGTTCCACTGTTGAATACTTTTTCGAATTTCCTTATCTGCGCCTCTGAAATTTGTTCCATTGTCACTCCATAACTTCATAGCAGGTCCACGTCTAGAGTTGAATCTCACAAGTGCGTCTATGGTGTCACTAGTAGAAAGAGATGGAACTAGGTCAATGTAGACAGCTCTGGTTGCCAAACAAGTGAACAGATTCCCCATCTTTTTTCATGTCTTCGTCCAATGGCGATACTGTAGGGTCCAAATAAATCTACGCCAGTATTGTGAAAGGCTGGAGTATTTCCAGTTAACCTTTCTACAGGTAGCTGTCCCATAAACGGTGGACTTGGCTTAGCTCTTTCGATGCGACACTTTCCACAAGCAGTAATACATTTTTTGACTGATGCTCTGCACCTTAGAATCCAGTACTTCCTCCTCAGTTCATTGATAACGGTTTCTTGACCCTGATGAGCAGACATTACATGATGCCATTCAATTAGTAGCTTCGTATACGGATGATCAGGATCGAGAAGAAACGGTGCTATAGCTGATTGTGACATGCTTGGTGCATTCTGAAGTCTGCTGCCCATTACAATAATACCATCTGAGTTAAGGGATGGTGATAGCTTCAGCAATCTCGACTTTCTTGGCAGATCACGGTTTTCTCGAAGGCATGATATTTCCTCCAAAAAGGATTCCAGTTGCGAGTTTTTTATCCACATCCGTTCTGCCTGGAGCATATCCCGTGCATGTTATGTAATTTGACTTGTCCTTCAAAAATACGATGCGAAAGGACCTGATCCAACTTGCTGTCTTCTTGATTAGACTGAACCAGTTGGAGAAATCATTTACGTTAGGAAGTGGTAGTCGTTTTTCTGGTTTGGTAATTACCATAACTATTCTGCGCTTTTCAAGGTCATCTTCCACGACTTCATTTGTAACACATTGTTGTGTCGGCCACTTTTCTTTGCTGTCCAACAGAAAGGATACTCCAGTGAGCCATCTGGAACTTGAATTGTAACTTAACGGTTTGGAAGGGCGTGTAGAATCATCCGCAATGTTAAGGGCCGTAGGAACCCACATCCAATCCTCCATGTTGGTCAAATCCAAAATTTCTCCGATTCTGTTCGAGACGAACTGGCTAAATCTTCCGGTTTCTGATTTTAGCCAACACAACACAGTTCTACTATCAGTCCAATAAAAACAACGATGTATGTTCATATCACCATCATACGCAGCTTTGATTGAGTTCACTAATCTTGATCCAAGTAAGGCTGCTTGAAGTTCCAGACGTGGGATTGACATGGCTTTTATAGGTGCAACTTTTCCTTTTCCTGCGATAAAACTTATTTCAACGCTTTCTCCCATTTCAATACGAACGAATACAACTGCGGCGTAAGCTTCCTCACTGGCATCAGAAAACATATGAAGTTGGATGTCTTCAGCGTTGCATAAATTTCTGGATAAACACCTGGGAATTTTGACATAATTTACTTGATCCAGTTCTTCCAACCATTCTGTCCACTTATCATTAAGCACTGTGGGAATTTCATCGTCCCATCCAACACCAAGTCTCCAGGTATTTTGCAAAATAGATAATCCCTTCATTTTCATTGGTGTAAGAAAGCCCAGAGGATCAAAAATGCTCATAGTAAAAGACGCTATTTCTCGTTTCGTAGGTCTGTCTTCACCTTTCAAAACTGAAACCGGAAGGCGACTGGTGTTGAGTTTGAATTTAAAACAATCTTCGGCTTGGTCAAGATACAATCCAGTGTCCTTTCAATTGGAAGCTCACTTTTCAAGGAAAACGATTTGTTGCCAGCCGTTCTGAGAACTTCCGGTATGCTGTTTAATAAATTGACTGAGTTACTGCTCCACTTTGCAATTGGGAATCCACCTCGTGCATGAATGAATGTAACCTCATCTCGTAAACCGTATTGCATTCTCTTCAGTATTTGCTCCACTTAAGAAGTCATCCATGTAGTTGTCCTTTTTTATTGCTCGCACGGCTTCCGGTACTTATCCTCATACTCACTCGCATTTTTATCTTTTATATAAATTTGCGGAACAAGGTGAGCAAGCTGAGCCAAAGAATAACACTTTCATTCTATATTCATCAGGATCTTCTTTCCTATTCATCCCGCGGTAAAGTATTGTTTGGTAAGGCTGGTCTTCTTCTCGTAACTTCACTTGATGAAACATTTCCCTGATATCCCCAGTAATGGAGTAGAGATGACGACGGAATCTCATCAAGACATGTGATTTGGCTGCCGCATCAAACACGAGACGTGGTTTCTTGTTTTCATGGAACGCGAAGAAGTGGGGCAGATACCATTTTTCCTGATTATTGTCCTGTTTTGGAACAAGCTGCAAGTATCCTTTGGAAATGTACTCATTAAACTTGGTGGTATACAGCATGGCAAAATTCGGGTTCCTATCAGCTTTGCTTTCAATTGATTTTAATCTTTTCATAGCCATCTCAAAACTTTCAGGTAACGATGTATTTTCACTCTTCCAAAGGAGACCAGTAGTCCATCTATCACCCTGCTTCACTGATGTCTTCTCCAAAATCTCTATGGCTCTTTTATCTTCTTTCGAACGGGTACATCCAACATTGTTTGTTACTCCAAGATTGTCAATGCAGATAAAATCCTTCACGAGTTTTTCCAATGACGACTCTTCTTTTGTTATTCCATGAATATGGAAAAATCCCTTTTTAGTGGTTCGCGTCGTTCCTCCAGCACCAAAATGTCCAGCCAAGTTTTGTTTTCACTGCTGCGGGTTGAGTGGGCGCTCGTTCAATGATATCCCCGTGTGAAAAGTAGATGCGAATTATCAGATCCAATAATGAGTGAAGGTTTTGCTTTACACTGTGACCTCAGCGGAGCATGATGCAAATGTTGATACTTTTTCTTAACTTTTCAAGTATTGTATGACTGGACAGGAAGATTCAAGTCGGTTATCGTCCGTACTCCAGACAGTCCATGGAACTTGGCATGAGGGTAGTCACCTGCTACTTCGAGATTGATACGCATCGACGATTGTTTGCTATGCTTCCCATTGAATACTCCAATGTGTAACTGTTCCCGTTTTCCATTTAGTCCAAGTTCCAAGGCCAAGCTCTCATCCAGTAAAGACATCTGTGCTCCTGTATCTAACATTGCATAACAGGTTCTTTCACCATTTGGACCCTTTAATTTTACAGGTACATACCACAGCAGCTCATCATTGGTGGAGTGGCTGACGTTTCCAACGTTCTTGCTTAATTTGGTTCTTCTGATTCTGAGCTGCTGTCCCCATTTTGGGTACCATGGTCTTCATGGAGGGTGTAATGATGCTTCATTCCACAGCCATCAACTGAGGCACTTCACTTTTAATCTGCAATCTCTAGTTACATGACCTTTCCGCAAACAGTTGAAGCAGAGAAATTTTTCCTTTGCAAACTTGATTCTACTTTTTATAGGGATTTCTGCAAACTTCTGACACTTTTGAATGTGATGACCAGTTACATTACAATA